>JAJOOE010029842.1:0-11950 GCA_036250405.1 Solanum raphanifolium
TATAACACCCTTGTAAATCGTTGTTCCAAGTGTTATATCATATTTTTATTGCTTAATTATGGTCTAAAGTACTAAAATTTGGTCCAATTTGACATTTTGAGTCCTAAATTGCTCAATTTATCGTTTAACCCATCTTTGAAGTGACATGTGGCAACATATGCACGTTCTGTTGGAAAAATTGCAACAGACATATCATATGTGGCAACATATGTATATCATAAAATGGTGTTTTGGAGGTTAATTCAATTAAATTGTCACCTAATTCAACTTTTAACACTAATATATAGTCCTAAAACATGTCTAACTACAAAATTATGGTCTAATACAACAACATTCATCAATTCTATCAATTATTTTTACAAAGACTATCATACCACTAGTTCTTCATACAATGACCAAGTAACTCCATATGATAGTTATATAACACCCTTGTAAATCGTTGTTCCAAGTGTTATATCATATTTTTATTGCTTAATTATGGTCTAAAGTACTAAAATTTGGTCCAATTTGACATTTTTACATTCCTAAATCGCTCAATTTATCGTTTAACCCATCTTTGAAGTGACATGTGGCAACATATGCACGTTCTGTTAGAAAAATTGCAACAGACATGTCATATGTGGCAACATATGTATATCATAAAATGGTGTTTCGGAGGTTAATTCAATTAAAGTGTCACCTAATTCAACTTTTAACACTAATATATAATCCTACAACATCTCTAAGTACAAAATTATGGTCTAATACAACAACATTCATCAATTTTATCAATTATTTTTACAAAGACTATCATACCACTAGTTCATCATACAATGACCAAGTAACTCCATATGATAGTTATATAACACCCTTGTAAAGAGTTGTTCCAAGTGTTCTAGCGTATTTTTATTGCTTAATTATTGTTCAAAGTACTAGACTTTGATCCAATTTGACATTTTTCCGTTCCTAAATCGCTCAATTTATCGATTAACTCATCCATGAAGTGACATATGTGGCAACATATGAATATTCTGTTGGAAAAATTGCAATAGAGATGTCATATATGGCAACATATGTATATCATAAAATGGTCTTTTGGGTGTTAATTTGATTGAATTGTCACCTAATTCAACATGTAACACTAATATATAGTCATACAACATGTCTAAGTACAAAATTATGGTCTAATACAACAACCTTCATCAATTCTATCAATTTTTTTTACAAAGACTATAATACCACAAGTTCATCATACAATGACTAAGTCACTCCATATAATAGTTATATAACACCCGTGTAAATTGTTGTTCCAAGTGTTATAGCATATTTTTATTGCTTAATTATGGTTTAAAGTACTAAAATTTGGTCCAATTTGACATTTTTCCATTCGTAAATCGATCAATTTATCGATTAAGCCATCCTTGAAGTGACATATGTGAAAACATATGCACGTTATGTTGGAAAAATTGCAACAAACATATTATATGTGGCAACATATGTATATCATTAAATGGTCATTTGGGGTTAATTAAATTAAATTGTAACCTAATTCAACATGCAACACTAATATATAGTCCTACAACATGTCTAAGTACACAATTATGGTTTAATACAACAGCCTTCATCAATTCTGTCAATTATTTATACGAAGACTATCATACCATTAGTTCATCATACAATAACCAAGTAACTCCATATGATAGTTACATAACACCCTTGTAAATCGTTGTTCCAAATATTATAGCATATTTATATTGCTAAATGATGGTCGAAAGTACTAAATTTTGGTACAATTTGACATTTTTCTATTCCAAAATCGCTCAATCTATAGATTAACCCATCCATGAAATAACATATGTGGCAACTTAAGCACCTTCTGTGGGAAAAATTGCAACAGATATGTCATATGTGGCAGCATATGTATATCATAAAATGGTCTTTTGGGGGTTAATTCAATTAAATTGTCACATAATTCTACATGTAACACTAATGTATAGTCCTACAAAATGTCTAAGTACAAAATTATGGTCTAATACAACAACCTTCATCAATTCTATCAATTATTTTTACAAAGAATATCATACTACTAATTCATCATACAATGACCAAATAACTCCATATGATAGTTATATAACACCATTGTAAATCATTGTTCCAAGTGTTATAGCATGTTTTTATTGCTTAATTACGGTCCAAAGTACTAAAATTTGGTTCAATTTGACATTTTTTAATTCCTTAATCGTTCAATTTATCGATTACCCATCCTTGAAGTGACATATGTGGCAACCTATGCATGTTCTGTTGCAAAAATTGCAACAGACCTGTCATATGTGGAAACATATATATATCATAAAATGGTCTTTTGAGACTTAATTCAAATAAATTGACACCTAATTCAACATGTAACACTAATAAATAGTCCCACAATATGTTGAAGTACAAAATTATGGTCTAATACAACAAACTTCATCAATTCTATCAATTAATTTTACAAAGACTATCATACCACTAGTTCATCATACAATGACCAAGTAACTCTATATGATCGTTATATAACACCCTTGTAAATCGTTGTTCTAAGTGTTATAGCATATTTTTATTGCTAAATTATGGTTCAAAGTAATAAAATTTGGTCCAATTTGACATTTTTGCATTCCTAAATCGCTCAATTTATCGATTAAGTCATCCTTGAAGTGACATATGTGGCAACATATGAACGTTCTGTTGGAAAAATTGCAACATATATGTCATATGTGGCAACATATGTATATCATAAAATGGATTTTTGAAGGTTAATTTAATTAAATTGTCACCTAATTCAACATGTAACACTAATATATAGTCCTACAACATATCTAAGTACAAAATTATGGTATTATACAACAACCTTCATCAATTCTATCAATTATTTTTACAAAGACTATCATACCACAAGTTCATCATACAATGACCAAGCAACTCCATATGATAGTTATATAACACCCTTGTAAACCGTTGTTCCAAGTGTTATAGCATATTTTTATTGCTTAATTATGGTCTAAAGTACTAAAATTTTGTCCAATTTGTCATTTTTCCATTTCTAAATAGCTTAATTTATCGATTAAGTCATCCTTGAAGTGACATATGTGGCAATATATGCACATTATATTGGAAAACAACATACATGCCATATGTAGCAACATATGTATATCATAAAATGGTTTTATGGTGGTTAATTCAATTAAATTGTCACCTAATTCAACATGTAACACTAATTTATAGTCCTAAAATATGTCTAAATACAAAATTATGGTCTAATACAATAACCTTCATCAATTCTATCAATTAATTTTACAATGACTACCATACCACTAGTTCATCATACAATGATCAAGTAACTTCATATGATAGTTATATAACACCTTCGTAAATCATTGTTTCAAGTGTTATAACATTTTTTTATTATTTAATTAAAGTCCCAAACACTAAAATTTGGTCCAATTAGACATCTTTTCATTCCTAAATCGCTCAATTTATCGATTAACCCATATTTAAAGTGACATATATGGCAACATATGCACGTTTTGTTGGAAAAATTGCAACATACATGTCATATGTGGCAACATATGTATATCACAAAATGGTATTTTGGGGGTTATTTCAATTAAATTGCCATATAATTCAATATGTTACACTAATATATAGTCCTACAACATGTCTAAGTACAAAATTATGGTCTAATACAACAACCTTCATCAATTCTATCAATTATTTTTACAAAGACTATCATATCACTAGTTCATCATACAATGACCAAGTAACTTCATATTATAGTTATATAACACCCTTGTAAATTGTTGTTTCAAGTGTTATACCATATTTTTGTTGCTTAATTATGGTCCAAAGTACTAAATTTTTGTCAATTTTGACATTGTTTCATTCCTAAATTGCTCAATTTATCGATTAACCAGTCTTGAAGTGACATATGTGGCAACATATGAACGTTCTGTTGGAAAAATTGCAACAGATATGTCATATGTAGCAACATATGTTTATCATAAAATGGTCTTTTGTGCTTTAATTCAATTAAATTGTCACATAATTCAACATGTAGCACTAATATATAGTCCTACGACATGTCTAAGTACAAAATTATGGTATAATACAACAACCTTCATCAATTCTATCAATTATTTTTACAAAGACTATCATACCACTAGTGCATCATACAATGACCATGTAACTCCATATGATAGTTATATAACACCCTTGTAAATAGTTATTCCAAGTGTTCTAACATATTTTTATTGCTTAATTATTGTTCAAAGTACTAGATTTTGATCCAATTTGACATTTTTCCGTTCCTAAATCGCTCAATTTACCGATTAAGTCATCTATGAAGTAACATATGTGGCAACATATGCACGTTCTGTTAGAAAAATTGCAACATACATGTCATATGTGGCAAAATATGTATATCATAAAATGGCCTTTTGGGAGTTAATTCAATTAAATTGTCACATAATTCAACATGTAACACCAATATAGAGTTCTACAACATGTCTAAGTACAAAATTATGGTCTAATACAGCGACCTTCATCAATTCTATCTATTATTTATACAAAGACTATCATACCACTAGTTCATCATACAATGACCAAGTAACTCCATAGGATAGTTATATAACACCTTTGTAAATCATTGTTCCAAGTGTTATAGCATATTTTTATTGCTTAATTATGGTCCAAAGTACTAAAATTTGGTCCAATTTGACATTTTTTTCATTCCTAAATCGCTTAATTTATCGATTACGTCATCCTTGAAGTGACATATGTGGCCACATATGCACATTCTGTTGTAAAACAAAAGACATGTCATATGTGGCAACATTTGTATATCATAAAATGGTTTTATGGGGGTTAATTCAATTAAATTGTCACCTAATTCAACATGTAACACTAATATATAGTCCTACAATATGTCTAAGTACAAAATTATTGTCTAATACAACAACCTTCATCAATTCTATCAATTATTTTTACAAAGACTGTCATACCACTAGTTCTTCATACAATGACCAAGTAACTCCATATGATAGTTATATAACACCCTTGTAAATCGTTGTTCCAAGTGTTATATCATATTTTTATTGCTTAATTATGGTCTAAAGTACTAAAATTTGGTCCAATTTGACATTTTCAGTCCTAAATCGCTCAATTTATCGTTTAACCCATCTTTGAAGTGACATGTGGCAACATATGCACGTTCTATTGGAAAAATTGCAACAGACATATCATATGTGGCAACATATGTATATCATAAAATGGTGTTTTGGAGGTTAATTCAATTAAATTGTCACCTAATTCAACTTTTAACACTAATATATAGTCCTACAACATGTCTAAGTACAAAATTATGGTCTAATACAACAACATTCATCAATTCTATGAATTATTTTTACAAAGACTATCATACCACTAGTTCATCATACAATGATTAAGTAACTCCATATGATAGTTATATAACACCCTTGTAAATCGTTGTTCCAAGTGTTATAGAATGTTTTTATTGCTTAATTATGGTCCAAAATACTATAATTTGGTCCAATTTGACATATTTTCATTCCTAAATCCCTCAATTTATCGATTAACCCATCCTTGAAGTGACATATGTGCTAACATATACACGTTCTGCTGGATAAAATGTTGATTTTTCCAGCAGAAATCGCAACAGACATGTCATATGTGGCAAGATATGTATATCCTAAAATGTACTTTTTGGGGCTAATTGAACATGTAATGTAACAGATCATTATAAAATACTCCACTAACACATACTACACTCACTCTCACTCATTATAAAAGGGTTAATTAGGGTTCCCTTAATTAAAAAAGAAGCCCTCATTTTTTATTTTATTTCCTTTATTCTTTTTCCTCACCTCCTCTCACACTAAAATTTCCCTGACAAGATGTTACCACCTTGGACAAATTTAAGCCTCTGCATGCTCTTGTTGTGTGTGATCAACGTAATTATATTGTTCTTAGTTAATATGATGTCTTCTTCAAGTGTGTTCTCAGTGCATAGATGATGGTCTATGTTTGTTTTTGTTGGATCTTGTCTAATGGAGGGTAGCTTCATAATTTGGTAAGTCTTCTTACTTTATATATAACATCATGTCTAATGTAACGGCGTGTATGGGGTAGCTAACTATGGTTGTTTGTTTTTTTGTAGGCGGTCTTATGACAGAGTGCATAGGTAGCTCTGATCCACCAACCTTCAAGGAAGAATAGTGATGCCCCTCCAGGTTTAATCGCTCAATGTTGACTTCAGATCCTTTTTTGCTGGTTGAAGTAGTAGTATAGGGCTAGAGCGTTAATGCCTTGTAAATATGGATATGTTGCCTAGCCTAGCCTTAAATGTCACTTTATCAACTATCAATGGGCTAGAGTGTTTCAGATGTAAATTTTGTTGTTTTTGTTGGCCTTAATGCTTGTAAATATGGATATGTAGTCTAACCTAGCCTTGCATGTCAATATATCAACTATCAATGGCATGTTTATGTTTATGTTTAATGTTTTCCAAGTTTATGTGCTTGAATTCCTCTTTATTAATGGTGATACTACTCGCATGTACACATAATTGACATATGTTGCAACAATTTAAAAAATGTAAGTACTTTATAAAAGTCATAGGCAAGCCAACCTCTAAAACTGGCCCAATCGGTCCATTATTTCATTTCGAGAAGGGATATATATATAAATTAGGGTTTTCATTTTCTTCCTCGCCGCTTCTATTTCTCTCCGTTTCGCTCTCTCTCTTCACATGGATCTCAGATCTCTGGATTGTATGGGATATAATGATGTTATTTATTTCATCAATCTTTTCTGTTCTTTGTTTTTTAACACGCAACTAATTTGATTGGCCTTTGGTTAAACCAAATATCAGCACTGTCATGTATTGTCAAATCAATGAAATCATTAATTTTGATATAGTGGTTGGGCAAGAATGAATTCTTTAAATATAGATTTGTACTCTAGATCTAATGAATGAGTTTTGTTTGTTTTTGTTACTTTTGATATAATGTCAAATGCAATATTGAATAGAATTTGTAATGATGAAAATGATCCCATGTTGGGTGTGAAAATCTATTGCAAACATGGAGACTTACTTTCAATGCAAACTTCATGGTCGAAGGACAATCCAGGTCGAAGATTTTGGTCTTGTCCACGCTATCGTGTATCTACATTTCTACATCTTAGTCTGGAGACTTCTCTTTATTTTATTTTTTTTAATTTAAATTTCTTTGTGGTGTATATTTTAGGAGAATGCATGCAGCTTCTTTGGATGGAGGGATCGTGAAGATGTTGATATACGATCCAAGTTCGTTATTCTGAGATTGGCTAACAGAATTAAGGAGTTGGAAATTGATGATGAAAGTCATATTAAAAGAAGTAACAAATGGTTGATGAAGGAGAAGAAAAAGACCAAATGTTGTAACAACTGGAAGCTAATCTTCGTATTGTTTGTTGTGGTTTTTTTTTTCTATTTTTAAGCATTACCAAGAAGAATACTGTGGAGGATGGAAAATTCTTATCTAGTTGTGTACAACCATCAAAATTATCATAGTTGTGGAAATAAATAAATGTATTTTTGCACTCATGTTCCAATTTTTTTACTTGTTCTTAACATAACATATGAGTCAAATGTCGCAACATATGAGTCAATTGTTGCTACATATCACCCACATGTAGTAACATGTGACTCAAATGTTGCTACAGATGACCCTTGTTTGCTACATATGAGACATATGTTGCTACATATGACTTATATGTTACTACAAATGAATCAAATGTTGCTACATATCACCCTTATGTAGCAACATTTGACCATGTGACTCAAATGTTACTACAGATAACCCATGTGTTGCTACATATGAGACATATGTTGCTACAAATGATTTATCTATTGTTACAGATGCCTCAAATGTTGCAACATATCACCCTTAAGTAGCAATGTTTGACCATTTGAAGCATATATTGCTACAGATGACCCATATGTTGCTACATATCACCCTTATGTAACAACATTTGATTAAGTACTTGCTCTCAATATAGCATCAAATACTATGTACTTGCTCTCAATATAATATAACATAACATAAGTGATAAAATAAAACATTGTCATTAATTACAAACACAGTGTCAAGGTTCCAAGCTCCTAGATACTATCCCAGCAGCCCAAACCCATTACATTCGATCAACTGCATTGTCACACAATAGGGTTTGGGGAGGTTGAATTGTTGTTCTGGTAATCAACTGCTCAATAAATGCAAGTGAATATGACCCGCACACGGCTTTGGTTTCATTTGTTACCATGGGTTCCTATCAACCTTCAAATTCCCATGGTTCATTGAGGAACTTATCTGGCAAATGCTTCATTATTCCACTTTGCTTCAACAATTTTGGCAGCAACTCGAACACAAGTTGTATGAATGTCAAAAACATAGCATGTTCCATACCCATCAACTGGCAGTCATATAAATTCATGCGACCCTCGTGCAAGAGGATCTCAAGAGTCACAAAATGAGATTTGTTCAGGTTCATGACTGCCAAAATCCTTTTTGCACCAATCTAATCCATGCCTCCAGGATATGGTCTAATTCCCCTGACTTAGTTAATCATATCTTTATCCCATTCAAACTCATTAATTAAATGTGTAAAGCTTCTGCCACCGACTGTTGTTGCCTCATCGCTCATTTTGTCATATCTTTGTTTGATGTTGGAATAGAAATTGAGATCCAGGATTCTCTCTGTGGAATCATAGTACTCAGGGTATCTCACATGCATCTCCCGCATGAGGGTAAGGATTTCATCAATATATTGAAATAAAAAATAATATTAAAGATTAAAGAAGAGTAATCATTCAAATGATAAAACAAACGAACATTATAAATTGAAGGTACTAGTAGAGAAAAATTACCTAGTCTTCCCACCAAATTTTCATGTTTGTCATGGTCCTGAAATCTTCTCCACTAAAAAAATGTATGCCGTATTGTGCACACAGATCCTTTGCACTCGTCAGCTTCACTAGTTTGTTCTTTCGAGGTATATGCACACGTTTATAAACATTCACATGCTTGAACTCGGGGAAATAATCAAAATGGTCCTTAATGTATGGGCTTTGATTCCATTTGGTCCTTAATATATGAACTTCATGGAAATGGTCCTTTATGTATCATAAATTGTGATGAATTTGGTCCTTAACCCTAAAATTAATATATATATTTTTTTGCCATCAAAATACACGGAATATGTAAAAGATGCGCTCGTTCAAGACTTTCCTTCCCCTGTTTCCAAAAATTCCAAAAGGGCACATACAATTTTTTTTCTTTTTTCTTGAAAATCGCTGCTGTGAATTTTTTTTTAACAACGTTGCCCCAGCAGCATTTAAAAAATAGAAATAGCTGCTATAGTAGCCATTTTCTTAAAAAAAGTTTTAATTTTTTTATTAAAAATTCCCGAGGCGAGGACTGCTTAAAAAAATAATGAAAAACCGCTGCCACGGCAACGATTTCAGTAGAAAAAATTTCCCAATTGAGTTACTTTATAATTTTTTATTGTATACTTTTTTATTGCTAGCAGCAATTGGAAAATAATAATAATAATTCTTACTGAAATTGCTGCCTTGGCAGCAATTATTTTTTAAAAAAAATTAACTAAAATCGCTACACGTGGAGCGATTTCCCATTATTTTTTTAAGCAGTCCTCGCCTCGGGAATTTTTAATTAAAAAAATTTAAATTTTTTAAAGAAAATGGCTGCTATAGCAGCTATTTCGATTTTTTAAACGCTGCTGGGGCAGTGTTGTTAAAAAAAATTCACAACAACGATTTTAAAGAAAAAAGAAAAAACAAATTGGACCGGCAGCGATTTTTATGCTTTTTAAAGGAGTAACGGCATCAATTTTGTCAGAAGAAAATCGATCCGTCAGGAGCGATTTTGCCCCTTTGGTTAAAAAGAATTGATGTGCCCTTTTGAAATTTTTGGAAACAGGGGAAGGAAAGTCTTGAACGAGCGCATCTTTTACATATTCCGTGTATTTTGACGGCAAAAAAAATAAAAATATATTAATTTTAGGGTTTAAGGACCAAATTGATCACAATTTATGATACATAAAGGACCATTTCCAACAAGTTCATATATTAAGGACCAAATGGAATTAAACCCATACATTAAGGACCATTTTGATCATTTTATCGCTTGAACTCCAACACATCCTCTCTTACGACCATTGGCAATTCTCCAAAGATCTTCTTCTTCAAAATTTTTATTGCTTTGATAAAGGATTTTTTCCTCCTCGTGGCCTGTGGAGTATATGGATGCTGAACATTCTTTGATGGAATGATCTTGACCCCCTTCTTTTTTATAAATTCATTCACAACCTGACTCAATGTTTTAAGATACATGATAGAATCTTCATGTCTGGCGCCGAGCCTACACCCTGGACGTGGCCGACACTCGAAGACCATTGATAGCCTCAAGCGAACCCTTGACCTAGCTTACTAACTCAGCGGAAGACTATATGCATATTTATAAAGATCAATAGCACACTACTCAACTTAACTAACGAAATAACTTAGAATGTTTAATAGTCAACATTCAACTTGGCCAAAATGGCAACTTAAGTCTTAACATATGAAATGAAAAGTAAAGACAACTGAATTCACTAACTGACTGTCTGACTGTCGAACTATCTATGAATCCTCTAAACAACTGAGATGGATGTCGGGACAGGCCCGTGACATCCTAATGAACTAATACAAAAACTGAAAGCAATGTGAAGGAGTCCTCTGGAATGCAAAGAAGCTCAGCAACAGACTCTGAACTGCTCATTGGATCAACGAATGCACCGGATGCTGATCCTAGTTACCTGTGTCTGCATCATAAGACGAAGCAGGCCAACTGACATCAGTACATTGAATGTACGAGTATACGAGTTAGAATGCTAAAACAACATAGGCTAGAAAGAGATTGTGAAAGAAACACCTACCTTGGCTCTTCTCAACTCTTGAATACTTAAATAAACTCATTTCATTATAAAGCAATTTAAAACAAGTACAATATAAAGAAAAAAAACTGTTGAAAACATGCTGTCAATTCATAATCATAATATCATAAAAAGCCAAACCATGCTCCATCTCAAAGTCTACTTGTGCAATGCATGAATGAAGTCCCATACCCCCATTCACACTAAGCAGAACCCCTTGAGGAACCATGCTACTACTACTGTGGGAGTTTCTCTATCCGACAACCATCACTTAAGAACTATAGTGATGATACAACTCTTTACCTCACGTTGCCGAGGCCCATCCTATACCTTGTCGTGATATAGGAAGCTAACTCACTAAGTGGATCCACTAGTCTATGCGAAAAGGATTCATCTAAAAAGTATGACCCTTTTCTACCAATGATGGATACATGGTTTATGGAGACTTGAGTTAATATGAACTTACATCCCCATATCGGTGCTCAATACTACTCCCAAAAATACTTAGTTCTTTATGTTTAAAAACATACCTCTTCTGTGATTTGAGATTAGTGCTCAAAAACTTAGCTCAAAGGCCATCAAGGAAATCTCAGTTTCCCTACTTGCTTCATTTAGAAAGTTGTTTCTTTTTTCTGAAAACTAGCCCGAAGGCTTTTTGAAAATCTCAGTTTCCGTTCTTACTTAAATGTGAAAACATTTTAAATCTTTTTGGGAATAGTAGGGCTGGCAAGGGGATGGGGACGGGGACTGGGGGACGGGGCTAGGGGGATTTTGGGGGGACCGGGATTGGGGGGACAAAAATAAGTCCCATCCCGTCCCACTATATATACGGGATGGGACGGGTTTTGGGGGGACGGGACGGGACGGGACGGGGGATTTTTTATTTTTTATATACTTATTTATTTGTATTGAAATTATATGTTATTGAATAACATTTTTAGTTTAT
>JAJOOE010029847.1:0-11212 GCA_036250405.1 Solanum raphanifolium
TAGATTACACTCGAATTCCATAAGTTTATCGGTTCATCATCTATATATATATATATATATATATATATATATATATGACACTTTCTCCATTTCATCATAAGCAAGTCATCAAGCAAATTAAACATTTGAATCAAAAGTTCAAAAATACTCTGTTTTCTTCAAACAAGAAAGCTTCCAAAAATGTCTCTGATTCCAAGCTTCTTCGGTGGTCGAAAGAGCAATATCTTTGACCCATTTTCCCTCGGCTTATGGGATCCATTCCCAATTTCAACCACAATCGCCAATGCCCCGTCCTCTGCTCGTGAAGTCTCGGCTTTTGCAAATGCAAAAATCGATTGGAAAGAGACCCCAGAAGCTCACGTCTTCAAAGTGGACGTTCCCGGGATAAAGAAAGAGGAAGTGAAAGTCGAAGTTGAACAAGGAAGGATTTTACAGATTAGTGGTGAGAGAAGCAGAGAGCAATGTTATAAAATATTCAGTAGAAAGACAAGAATAACCAAAAGGAATCGAGCAAGCGTTATTTTATTATACTGCTGCAAGCTCTCTTTATACAAATGAGTTACAACGACTAAGTGCAGAAAAATAGGAACCAACGTAGCTGGTAGCTTAACAATTGCTAAACAGATAAAATATTCTACTAAGTTACCTACTGCAAATCAAACTCTAGAAACAGAACTACACCTACGAAATAGAAATCTACTGCCAACAAGCTCCTATAAACTAGGATAGCAGCTAACAAAATCACTTATTTTAACATTTTCTCCCTTAAATGGATGTTTTCGAACATTCAGTGTAATTATCAGAAGTTTGTTACGCATAAGTACAAACTCTAAGTAATTTCCTAAGCTTCACAAATGATGCATGTTTAAGGGATTTTGTGAAAATGTCAGCGACCTGATCTTCACTTCTGCAGTAGACAAGATCAATTACTCCATCTTCAGTGAGATCTCTTAAAAAATGAAACCTTACATCAATATGCTTGCTTCCCCGTGAAATACTGGATTTCTGGACAACTTTATAGCAGAACTGTTGTCGCAATAAATTGTTGTTGCTTCTTGTTGCTTGAAATTCAGCTTAGTAAGAATATTTCTTAGCCAAATGGCTTGCGAGGCACATGCAAGAGCAGCATCAAACTCAGCTTCAGTTGTTGGCAAAGTGATGATTGGTTGTTTCTTTGATGACCATGAGACTGCACCTGAACTCAGCATAAACACATAATCCGAAGTACTTTTCCGATCATCTAAATCTCCAGCATAATCACTATCAGAAAAGCCAATCAGTTTTGTATTTTCATCCTTCTTGTAGAACAGCCCAAAGTGGACAGTACCTTTTAAGTATCGAGGGATCCTTTTTGCAGCCAAAATAAGCAATTCTTTTGGATTCTCCATGAATCTACTAATGAGACTTACAACATGTGTGATGTCCGATTTTGTTGCTGTCAAATACATCAGACTTCCCACAATTTGCTTGAAAAAAGTGTCATTGATCCCCTTTCCTCCAAGATCCTTTGTAAGCTTCAAGCCAACATCTGAAGGTGAAGTGACAGGATTGCAATTGCTCATTTGAAACCTGTCTAAAATTTCTCGCACATACTTCTTTTGAGAAATAAATATTCCTTCAACCGATTGCATTATTTCTATGCCAAGAAAGTAATGCGACATTCCAAGATCAGGCATATCAAACTCAAGCATCATCATAGACCTTTTGAACTTTTCAAACATGACTCTATCATTACCCGTATAAATCAGATCAGCTACGTATAAGCATGCCATCAATATTTTCCCTCAATCTTCACACTTTGTATAAAGAGTATGTTTATATGGACATTTTTGAAAACCTTCTTTTTGAAAATAAGCATCGATACGACTATACCAAGCTCTAGGTGCTTGTTTTAGTCCATATAGAGCCTTCTTCAATCTGCAAATTTTGTGCTCTTCATCAATCTTAACATAACCAGGAGGTTGTTCAATAAATACTTGTTCTTGCAAGTCTCCATGTAGAAGAGCCGACTTCACATCTAATTGACAAATATGCCATGAATATTGCGCAGCCAATGCCATCACCAATCTGATTGTATCAAGTCTGATAACAGGGGCGAAAACTTCTCTGTAATCCACCCCAAATTCTTGTTTGTAGCCTTTAGCCACCAACCGTGCCTTGTACTTGTCGATCTCTCCATTCTCCTTGAGTTTAGATTTATAGACCCATTTTACTCCAATCATTTTGTGTCCATCTGGTAGATCAGCAATCTCCCATGTATCATTTTTCAATGGCTACAATTTCATCATCCATTGCTTTTCGCCATTTTTCATCTTTGACAACACTTTCAAAATTTGTTGGATCACAATCTAAAAAGAGAGAAAAATGAGTGAGAGGATCTTCGGATTGATCAATTCCTTTTACCTCATAATCTGTCATCCATGCTGGCCTTCTTCGAGCACGAGGGGCACGTGAATCAACTATAGTTTCTCTCTGCTCATCCATAACAGGTGAAGTTTCAGAACTTCCAAGACTGCTATCTTGAGCATTTTCAGGGACTACTACTGCTGGAACTTGTTGTTGAGGCTTAATTGCTTCTTCACCATTTTCTTCATCAAGGCATATTGGAATTTGTTCTCCCATTGCATTTTTGTTCCACGACCAAAACTAATTTTCATCAAAGACGACATCTCGGCTAACTAATATTTTCTTAGTGTTAGGATTATAAAGCTTGTAAGCTTTTGATTGATCACTAACGCCGAGAAAAATACATTTTTCTCCCTTGTCGTCTAGCTTCTTTCTCTTTTGATCAGGAATATGGGCATATGCAATGCACCCAAAGATTCTGAAGTGATCTACGGCTGGTCGTTGCCCGCTCCATGCTTCTTCCGGAGTCATGTATTCAACTGCAAATGTGGGGCATCTATTCAGGATATGAATAGTACAATTGACTACTTCAGGCCAAAAGTTTCTTGAAACACCACTGCTTGTCAAAATACTCCGCAGCATGTTCATGATAGTGTAATTTTTTCTCTCACAAACTCCATTTTGTTGGGGCGAGTAGACTGCTGGAAGTTGCCTTTTGATTCGATGAAGCTCACAGATATTTGCAAATTCATGTGAGTTATATCCTCCCCCACGATCTGAACGCAGAGCTTTTATTGGGCTACCGATCTCTTTTTCAACAAGCACTTTGAAGCTTTTAAAAGCTTCGAAAGCTTCAGATTTCACCTGCAAAAAGTATACCCAACTTTTTCGAGTAAAATTATCAATGAAGGTAATTATATAGCTTTTACCTCCATTAAAAGATGGTGTTATTGGTCCGCAAATATCGGAATGGACAAGTTCCAGTGCCTTCTTTGCTCTCCATGAACCCCTTTGTGGAAAAGAGTTGCGAGCCTGCTTGCTAACAACACAGTCTTCACAAATTTCAGATGGAGCTGAAATTTGAGGAAGACCAATCACCATATTCTTTTGTTGCAAGGTCCTTAATCTAGCAAAATTAAGATGCCCAAAACGAAATGCCACAACCAAGCATCATCTCCTTGTTTTGTTAAGAAGCATGATTGTTGTATATTATTGAGATAGAGAGGAAATATTTTGTTTGCAGTCATTTTAACTTGAGCAATTAAGCCTAAATTGTCATCTTGAATCCGACAAAATCCACTTTTAATGACAATCTCATATCCTTTCTCTTGCATCTAACCAAGACTCAAAATATTTGACATTAACTCTGGAACATAAAGGACATCAGAGATTATTTGAGAAATATCTCTTTTAGTTTGAATGGTTACTTGTCCTTTTCCTGTGACTGCAACTTTTGAATCGTTTTCGAACTTCACAGAATCTCGATATGACTCATCTAATATGGAGAAAGCTGACTTGTTTCCGCACATATGATTGCTGCAACCCATGTCTAAGTACCATATATTCTGCTGAATTTCATTCGTCGCTTGTTCTTTTTCTTGATAGGCCATTAACAAAGAGATTTCTTCTTCCTTTTCTGCAAAATTAGATTGTCATCCACCATCTCTATTCAAGTTAGTTCTACATTTTGATTTATAATGGACATACCTGTGACATCTGTAGCATTCAATCTTTGACTTGTCAACTGACTTCGGCTTATAATCACCTGAATTATTGTTGTTGTCAAAGCTGTTTCCCCTTCCTTGAGAATTTGAAGATTTTTCTTCAAATTTCTGGTGCGAGTGCCTCCCACCACCAGAATTATTTCCTCTTCCTCTTCCTCTTCCTCTTCCTCTTCCTCTTCCTCTTCCGCGACCACCACCTTTTGAAGAGTGATAGTTAGATGAGACTTGAAGAGCTTGTTCCTCGCTACTTTGGCGATTCATTTTCTGCTCATGAATCAATAGTGAACACTGCAATTCATCAATTGAAAGTTCAATAGTATTTTTTTATTCCTCAATTGAACAAACAACATAGTTGAATTTTGATGTCATGGAGCGAAGAATCTTTTCAATAATGGTGACATCTTCCATCTTTTCACCATGAATCCGCATCTTATTTGCTATTGCCATAGTCCTTGAGAAGTAATCTGAAATTGATTCTCCCATCTTCATTTGTAATGTCTCAAAATCAGCACGAAGTGTTTGCAATAATGCTCTTTTTGCCTTCGCCGTTCCTTGATACTTCTTCTTCATGGAATCCCATATTTGTTTAGAAGTATCTTTGCAAAGAATAGTCTCCAATATTGAGCCATCAATAGCTTGAAAAAGATAATTCTTTGCCTTGAGATCTTTCAGCCTTAGACTATCCAACTCTGCCTTTTGTACTTCCGACAAGGCGGTACCAGCTGCTGGCTCTTGCACACCAGTACTGACAACTGACCAGAATTCCTTGGACCTAAGGAAATTCTCCATCAGTATGCTCCAATGGTCGTAATGACCATCGAAGCGTGGAATAGCAGGCTGAACAAAATTTTTAGAGGCCATAGTTTTTTTTTTTGCTACTGCAAGAAAAACAACTCTCAATATGCAGTACCAACACTTACACTCGAAATCAAAAACTCTCTTTCTGGCTCGGATACCAAATGTTATAAAATATTCAGTAGAAAGACAAAGAATAACCAAAAGAAATCGAGCAAGCGTTGTTTTATTATACTGCTGCAAGCTCTCTTTATACAAATGAGTTACAACGACTAAGTGCAGAAAAATAGGAACCAACATAGCTAGTAGCTTAACAATTGCTAAACAGTTAAAGATAAAATATTCTACTAAGTTACCTACTGCAAATCAAACTTTAGAAATAGAACTACACCTACGAAATAGAAATCTACTGCCAACAAGCTCCTATAAACTAGGATAGCAGCTAACAAAATCACTTATTTTAACAAGCAAGAGGAGAAGAATGATCAGTGGCACCGTATGGAGAGGAGTAGCGGTAAGTTTATAAGGAGATTCAGGTTTCCGGAGAATGCAAAGACGGGAGAAATAATGGCAGCGATGGAGAATGGGATGCTCACTGTGACTGTTCCAATACAAGAGGAGAAGAAATATGAGGTGAAGGCCATTGACATTTTTGGTTAAACAAGTGCAGATCAAAAGTCCTTTTGTCAATAATTTTTGTTTTAGTATTTTGGTTTGTTGGGAGAGATTAAGCTTTTAATCTGAATTATGTGTATGTGTAATTGTATAATTTGTAAACAAGAAACTGTTGTGAGAGTTTAATTAATGAATAATTTCCTCTTAACATTTATTTAGTAGTTGCTGTTTCTCTTTCTCATTCCCTTCAATTGTTTCAAGACACAATGATCCTCATAGTTATTATTTCAGATGGATATTCATTTTCTTTTATCATCTAGAGTTTGTATGGTAGGAAGGAAAATATTTTTCATAAAAAAATGTTTTTTAGAAAATGTTTTCTTAAAAAATAAGTGGATTTTTAACTTTTCTTTGTTCGGTTGGTGAATAGAAAATATTTTGTAAAAAATATTTTCTAATATTTGATTGGTGATGAAAAATAATTTGTAAATAATATCTTTTATTTTGGTATGAGACTAGAAAATATTCTTTAAAAAAATAATTTTTGGCTCAAAAATCAACCTCGATAATTGATCCAGAACCCTCCTAACACCCGAACTAAGACAAAGACCTCGACGTTCCTAACTGAGGATGTTAGGGGTGGGATGGCACAAAAGATAAATTTTTTTTAAAATTGAAATAGTTTTTAAAATCAATTGTTTTAAGGAAAAGTTTTTGAAGAGAGGTGGCCTGGGTAGGGGTGCATCGAGGGGGAGGGGGTTGTTAGGGGAAGGGTGGCATAAAAAATGAATTTTCTTTACATTTAAAATATTTTTCAAAAATAATTTTCTTTAAAAAAAAAATTGACGGGGTGACCGGATGGGAGGGGGAAGGGTAGGGGTGGAGATGACCTAAAAATGAAATATTTTCAAATTTGAATTATTTTGTTTTAAAAAAATTGACGCTGTGGGGGAAGTGGAAGGGAGGTGGCGTAAAAAATATTTTTTTGCAAAAATATTTTTTAGGGAGAGGGAGTTAGGATATTAGGTGGGGTAAAAAGTGAAATTTCAAAAAAGTTAGAAATGTTTTTTCAAAATATTTTTTTTGTGCGGGGGGTGGGGGGAGGGGGTAGGGATGGTAGGGGTTGTATTAGGTAAAAAAAATATTTGAAATTTGAAATATTTTTTAAAAATAATTTAAATTTTTTTTTTTTTGGTGGAGGGGTGGCTGATTTGGGGGTAGGGGGCTGAGGGCTGATTTGGGGATAGGGTAAAAAAATATTTGAAATTTAAAAAATAATAATTTTTTCGGATGGGGAGGGTCGGATACAGAGTACGAGTAGGGTAAGAAAAATATATTGTGAAATAGAGTTTTGGAAAATGTCTTCTATAATTTTTGAAGGAAAATCATTTTCCTTAAATGAAAAATAAGTTGATTTGGAAAAAAAAAATTCCAAAACATTTAAGTCAACCAACCATGAAAAATTGGAACTCATACCGAACACACCCTTAAAGTCATCTAAGTATGAATTTTTTCAAGGATTTTTCTAAATTGAAAGTCACTCAACTTTCTTTTATAATCTCCAAGTCACTCAATTATTGATATTTCACTTAGAAAGTCACTAAATCAATTTAAATAATTTTTTTATTAGAACAAAAATATTATTTTGAACTAATTTTCTTTTTAAAATAATAAGATACTCATATAATTATTTTATTAAATTTTGTTGAAATACAATTCTTGTTTTAAACTAATTTAAAAAATAATAAGATAATCAATTCAATTATTTATTAATTTTTATTGAAATATTATTTTCTAAATATATTTGTGCGAAAGTACCACCGTATAAAGTAGCATACTTATTAAATGAAAAAAAAAACCATCGACAATTAAGAGAAAGGAAGAAAAAAAACCAGGTAAATCATCTAGGATCAGTAATATTAATCATTTCGTGTGACTTTATAGGTAAAATATTCATAGTTAAGTTAGTTTGAGTTTATAAAAGAAAGTTGAGTGACTTTGAATGAGAAAAATTCATAATTTTGACTGATTTTAACGTTATAAAATAAAAGTTGAATGACTATCTGTAAAAACAATTATTAATTAAGTAACCATATGAAATATTAATCTGATCCTCAAGAATATATCTCCTAATTTGGCTTCTCTCGATATGAGAAGCAACAAAAAGATATAAATGAAAAGGATATTGATGAACACTCAAATATAAAAAATGCCCATGGAAAATGTTGATATTCTTAAAGTACTTTTCACTCTGTGCCACATAAATTAATTTTTTTAAAAATATATTATATAGTATTATTTAAAAATAGGATAAATTACCTATACACACACCTTTATTTTCCATAATTTCCATTATTCCCTACCATTTCAAAATATTTTCAAAATTTCTCTTTTTCCTCTCAAATCCCAAATGTTCCGGATACATAAAGTTTCAACACTCAAACACACATTTCTCTTCCTATTTTCACTCCCTTAATCTCTCCATATTTCACTCCCTCAATCTCTTCCTATTTTCACTCCCTCAATCTTTACTTCCTTCATTTTTTAATTTTTCAGATTTGTTCTCTCTCCGGTCATTAAGATTGCTCCACAACTTTTTTCAAAAAACCCAAGTACATCTTAATTCGCTCCACAATTTTTTCCAAAGAACTATCGGATCTCCTCCCTTTCCACCTTCACAAAATGCATAAGGGAAAGGGGAAAGAGATGATGTATCTACATTGCTCCTTGCAACAAAATCGTTTCTAAGGGATCCTCTTTTGCTGGTGAAATTGCATTATGAAATGAAAAGAGGTAGATTTCTTTCCATTGTTGACAATGGAAAAAAGATACGGAAGCTGATATAGAGCAAAGATAAAAGTGTAGGAGGATTTCTTCATCATTTTTTTTTTGCTTTTAGCAGATCAAATTGTTGATTTTGTTTTTCAATTTTTTGTTGTTCATTCTTTATAATACATATGGGTTCAGATTTTCATGTATCTAGTTGATTTTGTTTCTTAAACTAATGTACAATGCATTCGTTTCAATATTATGATACATTACTTTTTTTTTATCATGCACAATATATCGTGTTCAAATATTAATTTTGATACATAACCTTAATTAGTATTGATACTAGATACAAAAGTTCTACCAAATGTATCAATTATCATGTATCAAGTGTTGCTATGTATCTTCTACGATTATCCAAATTTAGAAGGATGTGTATCCTTACACAATACCATATTATATTCGAGATACATTTGTGAGCGGAAGTTGAGGAAGGACACATGCTCGAGTTCAAAATCTACTTTTGAAAAAATGCCCAAAAAAGAGGGGGGAAAGTTGGATCTACCATTACACGGCCAACATTGTCAAAGATACAAATTTTCAATATATCTCATTTATTTTGATTCTTAAATTAACTTTTGTTAGTGTTATCACTAATCTGATACATCACTATTACAATAGTCTTTGTTTTATGCAATGTATCATATTCATATTTAAGGTGTTGATACATAACCCTAATGTTGTTGAATATTCGATTAGTTTTATTATGTTCAATATAAATGTTGTTGTTACATAAACACTACCTAATGTATCATCTACATGTATCAAGTTCTTTAATGTATCATCAATCTTATTCGAATTTAAAAGGTTATATATTACCCAATAATAATCTTTATATATAAATTATAATGTTCTATAACTGGAGCACTGCGTATCAGATCCAACAATAGGTATATGATACATATACATTCTTTGGCAAACTAAAACTACATGTATCTGATACTTTATAACTATCACATAGTAATGTATCGATCTAAAATCAAACATTTTATGGGCAATTTTTACTTCTTTAATGTATCTGATAGGATTACAATACTTAGCAATTTACTAAATATTTTAAGAATAGTAATGTATCTGGACTAATATATCCTTCTGTCCACAAGGTATCTCGTCGAGTTGAAATCTACCACAATTACATATTTTTCGATTAAGGAAAACAATGTATCTTCTTTTAGCATCAAACTAACACATAGCAATACAATTTTGTAACCATCTTATTACATGTACCAGATACATTACAATAACCAATGATATAACCATTCACCAAAATCCAAGATTTGTATATATTAATGTATCATCCACATTTTTTCTTGATCAAAACAAGTAATTTTACACATCTTAATTGCTACACTATTTATATGTGCAATATACACAATAATAGTCTGACATATTTGAACAAATTTGTGATACACACACTTGATATTCAAAACGTATTTGATCTATCTCAATTGTTGATTCATTTATTACATATATCATAAACAATATATTATGATGATACATTTTTATAAAATCACATCCAGATACAAAATAAGGACCACATCATAATCCATAGATACAAAATTACAATACACACACTCCGTTTATCACTATTGTATCATGACTTACATATTCACATCAAAACGACAAAACAAAACGTCTTCTTCAACCTTTTGCAACAAAGTCTTAACTTGTCCCCTTAATAAATCCTCGTCAGATCCAGGAGTAACCAAGTATTTGGCTTGACCAGTAATCCTTTTTTGGACATTTTTGAAGATGGGGGTTCTCAAAATTCCCCATAGCAAGACCAACAATGGGGGAATCATTCGTTATATCAATCAATGTTGATTGTTTTCCAGTTTTGTTTCTTGATTTCGCCAATGCTTTCTTCTCAGATTCTTCAATTTTCTCTGAACAAGAAATGAAATAACTTTTCAAAAATTAAATTAAATTTTAATAAACAAAAGATGAAAAAGGGAAATAGAAACTTACTAGTTGATAGAGGGATCTTGTTAGCAATGTTAGGGATGGCTGACTTTTTTAAAGGATATATCATATATAATGTATCCAGGTGAAACTTATGTATCCGGATGGCTGATTTTTTAAAGGATTTTTATAAAATAGAAAAGAGTAGGGATAGAATGTAATTTAGGGTCTTACACTATAGAATTTAGGTAAGTTATACTTAAAAATAACGTAAAATATCTACTTCAAATTGAGGATATTGTTGAAAATTCACTAATTTCTCTAAAAAAAAATATTACTTTTCTTTGTAGTTTATTATATAATTTAAAATTATAAAAAAATTACTATAAGAAAACATAATAAAAAAAAAGATTAACTCTAGAATTTCTATTTATATCAATAAGTTGGGATAGATAAAGTAACCTATATGTTATAAAATATATAATAAATCATAATAATTACTAACTCAAAATATTTTAAAATGACATAAAAAAATTTTGATTAACTCCAAAAGAATTATCAATGTCTCATTAATTGGGATAGGAAAATTATCTTAAAACTACGTTAAAAAAATTATAAATCACAATAATTAACAACTTAAAATGTTTAAAAAGCGCATCTCGTAATTCTATTAGCACATATTAAACTCGTGCTGATATGGACTCGTACATCCAATATATACTAGATGAGGCTTGATCGTGTTGATATGGATGTCTCATCTAGTATGAAACCAAAAGGGTCTTAACATGAGTCTAGAGCCAAAAGGGCAAAAAAATGGAGCAAAAATTTTTAAATGGACAATAAAAATTGAGTATGAAATCGAAAGGGAAACATTTGGATAACAGGGAAGACGATGTTAAATTGTATGTTGTGTGACTCATGTTAGAATGAGCCTTACATGACCCTTACCATATATATATATATATATATATATATATATATATATATATATATATATATAT
>JAJOOE010029854.1:0-11997 GCA_036250405.1 Solanum raphanifolium
TCCATGTATGCTCCTAATGTAGTAGCTACTATGGAGGATATAGTTCATCGATATGTGGATAGATTAGATTCATATCTAGTTAGAGATTGTACCATTGCTTCGTTGAATAAAGATATGGACATAGCAAAGATGCAAGCTTTTGCACAAAAGTTGGAGGATCAAAGGCAAAGAAGAAGGACACAAAAGTCAGAAATAGGGCATTCTAAGAGGGCCAGATCCATGGGGCAGTTTACACCATCCCAAGGTGAGTTTAGGCCACGGTTCTTTAATAGACCGCCTAGGCCATCATCTTCCTACTCTACAGCTAGTGCCCCACCTCGGTTTCAAGAGTCTAGGGGCAATCAGTTTGGGCAAAGAGGTGAAAGCCAAGGTTCATGAACAACGGGGTACCAAGAGCAGGGAAGTATGAGCCAATCAAGACCTCCTCGACAGTCTTGTAAAAATGTGGAAGAAATCATCATTTAGGTGCATGTCGGTTTGGGACAAATATTTGTTTTTGGTGTGGTACACCGGGTCATATGATGAGAAATTGCCCTTATAGGGGTGTGGGTGGTGTGGCACAACCTACTAGATCAGTTGCTGCATCCTCATCATCAACACCTTCTATAGGTAGGGGACAGATGCCTACTGGTCGTGGTAAAGGAGCTAGGGGAGCAGCTAGTTCTAGTGGAGTTCAGAATCGCACATATGCTCTCGGGGATCGACATAATTTAGAAGCCTCGCCGGATGTGGTTACAGGTACATTGTCCATATTTTCACATATTGTATATGTATTAATTGATCTGGGGTCTACACTATCATATGTTACTTTATTGATTGCTGAAAAGTTCAAAAGAACACCAGAATTATTAGTGAAGCCATTTGAATTGTCTACATCGATTGGTGAGTCTATTATAGCTAGAAGGGTTTATTGTAATTGCATTGTAACTGTTTGTGATCGTGATACATTAGCTGACCTTGTTGAGCTATAAATGGTGGATTTTGATGTTATAATGGGTATGGATTGGTTAGTTTCTTATTATGCCATGGTAGATTGCCAAACTAAGATGGTGCATTTCCATTTTCCAAAAGAGGCCGTCCTTGAATGGAAAGGTAATATTGGGACACTAAGAGGTAAATTTATTTCTTATCTTAATGCAAAGAAGATGATGTCCAAAGGATACATATGTCATCTAGTGAGAGTGAAAAATATAGATGCAGAGCCTGGTCTCTTCAATCCATTCCAGTGGTAAATGAATTTCTCGATGTATTTCCCGAAGATCTTCCGGGTTTGTCTCCAGAACGAGAAGTAGAGTTTGGTATTGATATAATTCCAGATACTCAAACTATATCGATCCCTTCATATAGAATGGCCCCGACAGAATTACGGGAGTTGAAAGAGCAATTAAAAGACTTATTAGAAAAAGGATTCATAAGGCCTAGTATGTCCCCATGGGGAGCACCAGTTTTATTTGTACGCAAGAAAGATGGCTCGTTAAGAATGTGTACCGACTATCGGTAGTTGAATAAGGTAACGATTAAAAACAAATATCCCCTTCCTAGAATTGATGATTTGTCTGATCAGTTACAAGGTGCTAGTTTTTCAAAGATCAACTTGAGGTCAGGGTATCACCAAGTAAGGGTCAAAGACAGAGATATTCCCAAGACAGCTTTCTGGACACGGTATGGTCATTTTGAGTTTTGTCATGTCATTCGGGCTAACAAATTCACCAGCAGCTTTTATGGATTTGATGAATAGGTTATTCAAGCCATTTCTAGATGTGTTCGTGATAGTATTCATAAATGACATTTTGGTGTATTCAAGATCGGAAGATGACCATGCTAGTCACTTGCGACAGGTTTTACAAATTCTTCGTGATCGTAAGTTGTATGCGAAGTTCTCTAAATGTGAGTTATGGTTGAAATCAATGGAATTCTTAGGTCATATTGTATCCGATGAAGGAATAAGGGTTGATAACCAGAAAGATAGAAGCCGTGAAAAACTGGCCAAGACCTATAACGCCTACGGAGATCTGTAGTTTCCTTGGATTGGCAGGTTATTATAGAAGGTTCGTTGAAGGATTCTCTTCCATTGCTGCACCCTTAACAAAGCTAACACACAAAGAAACCAAGTTTCAGTGGAGTGATGAATGTGAAAGAAGCTTCTAAGAGCTGAGAAATAAATTAACTTCTACACCTGTATTGGTACTTCCAGAAGGAACAGAAGGGTATGCAGTGTATTGTGATGCTTCGGGAGTGGGCCTAGGATGTGTATTGATGCAGTATGGTAAAGTAATAGCTTATGGCTCAAGGCAGCTGCGGGCACATGAGAAAAATTATCCAACTCATGATCTAGAGCAAGCAACAGTTCTATTTGCTTTGAAGATAAGGTGCCACTACTTGTATGGAGTTCATGTTGACATATACACTGATCACAAGAGTTTGCAATATATCTTTAAGCAAAAGGACCTAAATCTGAGGCAGTGAAGATGGCTAGAGCTATTAAAAGATTATGACATTGATATCTTGTATTATCCCGGGAAAGCAAATGTAGTAGCTGATGCGTTAAGTCGTAACATAATGGAAAGCACTAATGGGCAGTCTATGGAAAGACAAGGAATAACTAAGGATCTATGTAAACTAGCTAGCTTGGGGGTTCGCCTTCTTGAATCTCCAAACGAAGGGGTTATTGTGCAAAATGTGGCAGAATCCTCATTAGTAGTGGAAGTGAAAGAGAAGCAGTACACTGATCCTATTCTATTAAAGCTTAAGGAGAATATACAACAGGGTATGGCAAAGGCATTTGAGCTTACACAAGAGGGAGTACTTCGATGTCAAAACAGATTGTGTGTACCTAATGTAGATGAATTAAGAAACATGATTATGATGGAAGCACATCATTCGAGATATTCTGTCCATCCGAGGTCAACTAAAATGTATCATGACTTGAAAGAAATGTATTGGTGGGGGGACATGAAGAAGAACATTGCAAAATTCGTGGCTCAATGTCCAAATTGTCAACAAGTAAAAGTAGAGCACCAAAGGCCCGAAGGTTATATGCAGTGTATAGAACTTCTAATTTGGAAGTGGGACATGATCAACATGGATTTTGTCACTGGTTTGCCTCGTTCATTTCAGAAGTTTGATTCTATATGGGTAATTGTTGATAGACTGACCAAATCAATGCACTTCTTTCCTGTCAAGACTACTTATACAGTTGAAGAATATGCGAGGTTGTATATTAAAGAGATAGTTCGTCTACATGGAGTGCCAATCTCTATTATATCTGATAAGGGAGCTAAATTCATTGCAGAGCGTACAATTCAAACACTTGAGGATATGTTGTGAACTTGTATATTGGACTTCAAAGGTAGTTGGGATGATCATTTGCCATTGATTGAGTTTGCATACAGCAATAACTACCATTCAAGTATTAAAATAGCACCTTATGAAGCTTTATATGGTAGAAAATGTAGATCCCCAATTGGCTGGTTCGAAGCAGGTGAAACTGCCTTATATGGGCCAGATCTTGTTCATCAAGCTATGTAAAAAGTCAAAGTGATACAACAGTGGCTAGAAATAGCTCAAAGTCGATATAAATCATATGCGGATGTTAGAAGGAGAGGACTAGAATTTTCTATAGGGGATTGGGTGTTCTTGAAGGTGTCTCCAATGAAAGGGGTAATGAGGTTTGGTAAAAAGGGAAAGTTGAGTCCACGCTATATAGGGCCATATAAGGTTATTCGAATAATTGGCCAAGTTGTGTATGAGTTAGAGTTACCTCAAGAGCTTTGAACCGTTCATCTGGTGTTTCATGTCTCAATGCTTCAAAAATGCGTAGGTGATCCATCTCGTATTACTCCTACTGAAGATGTATAGGTTACGAGAGATCTCACTTATGAGAAGTACCCATTGCTATTTTGGATCGACAAGTTAGGGAGTTAAGAAATAAAGAAGTAGCTTCTGTAAAAGTATTATGGAGGAACCAACAAGTAGAAGAGGTTACATGGGAAGCGGAAGAAGTAATGAAATTGAAGTATCCTCATCTCTTTCAGATCGATAAGAAGGATAAAGATGAGTAGTTGAGGCGTTGACAAGTAAGTATAAGTTTATTTGTATTATGTGATTATTAGTAGTACTAACTTAGGCTTGAACCTGTTTGGGCTGGATAACCATGCTAACATTCGAGGACGAATGTTTTAAGGGGGGAAGGATGTAACATCCCGTATTACGCATATGCCTGTTATATTCTTGTGATACTTGACATAGCCTTATAGTATAGGTGAGGGACCATGATTCTTATATGATTAGTGTTGGTTTAAACTAGCTCGGAAGGTGATGTGATGTCTTGCACGTTTCAGCATGTGTACTGCAAGTTAACTCCAACGGGAGTATTTAAAGAGGCAGTAAGGTGGTAATTGAGCTTAAAGTTGAAAGTTAAGTCCTAAGTTAAAGCAAAAGGGATTAATATTTAGAAAATGAAATAAAATAAGTGAGCTGCTTGCTTGACTTAACTAAGCTGGTAGGTGGCAAGTCCGTGCATCACCTACTTTGACTTATTAACCAGTCCAAAGGACCAAGTAGGTGCATCACCTACTTGAGCTATATGGATCTAGTTTAAAAGGCTAAGGTTTATGGATCAGATTTGGGTCTATGCTAATGGACTCACTTGAGGCCCAAACTAAGTTAAATAAAAGGAAAATGAAATTTAAGCCCAACAACCAAATCTGTCAAGGCCCAATATTTAAGCCCAAGTGAAAGCAAGTAGGTGCATCACCTAGTTTGACCTTTGGGGCTGCTTGATATACATAAGCAGGCGCATCACCTACTTGACCAATTAGTGGCTGAAAATGAAGCTTTCTAGAGGATATTCTTATAGGTGAAGAAAGCTCAATATAAGATATATTGGTTGCTGTTCTTACTCATTTTAACACACAATATTGAGGATTAACTCCAGCTCTCTCTCTCTCTCCTTTCTCTTAAGGATTAAAACAATAGCCTTAAAGTTCTTCTAGGGTTCTTGAAGAAACCCCCATCTCTGCAAGACAAGGTAAGTGAAACACTTTGGATTTTGCTTAATTCTCCCATGGATGATTATGAAAACATGTTATTCATGCTCAAGTATAAGTATAGAGGTATAATATTTCCAGAAGCTACTGCTCACTTCCTTGGTTATTAAGATACTTTTCTCTTCTTCTTTGGTTTAAGTGTGAAGGGGAGTTGAAGTTCTTGAAGATTCCAAGTTAAAAGGGAAAGTTGCATAAATTAAGGTAAGGTGGCTGCTCTTTTTTTTTGTCCTCCTTATGTATGAGTGAGGAATTGTGGATGTGTTGTCATAAAGAACTCAAAGGGGTAGTGAGTTCAATAATTGGTTGTATGATAAATAATATTTGAGGATGTTGTATGTGTATTGTTGTTGGTGTGGCTTGGGTAATCTTGGAAAAGGATATACATGTATGTATTGGGCAGAGAAGGAGGGTGTGGTGATACACATTATTTTGAGGGTTGTATGGGCACATTATCCGTCAAGTTAGCTACTATTTTATGAGGCTCAGGGTGTGATAGCTATTAATTTTAGTTTATCATGACTTATATTGTAGATTAAAACCTAAAAGAGGAGGTTGAATCGTGATAGTTGTATTGGTCAGAGGATAAGGTACATAAGGCTATTCGATTCAATATTCTTCGGCATGAAATCTGATACTTGCAATCAATATCAATAATGGAATTTCCTAAGTTCTATTCCTAGTAAAGGAAACATAGTGGCAGCGTACGATCTCCAAATAGCTGACAATATTTCCCCCTCTCCTTAGTGTATAGAATTACTTCATTATATGTTCACTATTGTATACTAGTGTAATTATCCTTCTTTGTGCTGGTATAGAAATGGTATTTGCAAAAGCGAGTTTGGTGAATCCTCCTCTTAGTCAGTTGAAGTCAATCGTGTCATTTAAGCTTACAAGTAATGCATTGATGTTACACAGATCCTTATGTTATTGTTACTGCCTTGAAGTTTTATTTTCATGTCTTCTATTACTGGTCCGTAGTTTCAAATATAAAAAATGATTATGACCACCAAAACAACAATATCAAAGATTAAAGAATCTAAGTAAAGCAATCTGTATAATTAAGGGTCGTAGATCAGGGGCGAAAGCCTAGCATGGGCCAATCCCAATAGGTATAGAAGGGTGGCAGCTCAGGGGCGAAAGCCTAGCATAGGCCGATCCCAATTTGTGTAATTATGAGGACAGCATCCCAGGGGTTAAAATGCCTAGCATGGGTCATCCTCTTCTTCCACTGATCAGCTGGTCATTCGTATCACATGCCTTATAAAGATCATAACACACAGAAAGGTAAAGACAAGAATGTAACATACATGATCCCACAAGAGTGAACAAAGGTGGTCTTTTGTTCTGATTTATGCACACATATATTGATACTTGGTTTCATTCGAACTCTTATTTTATATATTTTAATGCCTTACATATTCAGTACATTTTCTCGTACTGACGTCCCTCGTGGGGGACACAACATTTCATGCTGCAGGCATAAGTACTTCAGCTAGTAGACCTCCTCAGTAGGAGCACGCGACACTCAGCTACTTTTGGTGAGCTCCAGATTGATTCGGAGCTTTACTGAGTCCTTGGTAAATTTATTTTGGTATTGTATCATAGTTAAGAGTAAGGCAGGGTCTGTCCCGACCTACTCTAAGGTTTTCTATCTTTTAGAGGCTTTGTAGACTTATGTATATGGTTCAATTGCGTCTTAACAAGTTGTGGTCTCACCGGCCAAGTCTGGTATATATGTTTTTGATCTACTTATATTTGTTCGTATTGTTGCATCCTATGTGAACTTATCACAAGAGTGTCATAGTTATAAGCATAGTAAGCACATGTATGTTGGTTCTCTCGGGCCTTGAGAACATCGGGTGCCTGTCCGTTTTCATGGGATTTGAGGCGTGACAACATGAAATAGGTTAATTGTTTTTTACCTAAATAAATTACCTATAATAATGTCACTGGTAATTCATTTTCACAATATAAATACACAAGTTCTCTTTTTTATGATATTTGTTGCAAAGTATGATGTTATTCACAAATAACCATTAAGCATCATCTTCTATTTTTAAAAAATTTTATTTATAGGATTTTAAGGTTTGATTAACTTAAAGGGAAAAAAAGAAATAGAAGCAACTATATCTATTTTATTTTTATTTCATGATTTAAAAGATTTCATTCTTCAATGTCGTCAACTAATATGTTTGAGTAGTGTCTGTTTAATTTTCTACACTATTTGATTAGATGTTGTAAATTGTCATTTTAAAGATTGACAACCAAATAAAGGGACCTAGTACCTCCAATGCTCTCATGCAAATCAAATAACACAGTTGTAAAGTGTACCATTTTTGCATTGTACAACAGGGAGGTAGGACTGCAGTGTCTTTTTTTCCTTCTTGACCAATGAAAATAATTCAAGGTTTAGCCCTTTCTCTCTTTCTTACATAAGAGGAAATGATTAAGCAAAATCTAGATTTTGCAAAATTGAAAATTTGCTCTTGTCTCACAACAAGTTGTCGCAGCTTTCATACAAAGGGAACACCTCTACAGTAAGACAGTTCCTTGTTAGTTAGATTTTGTATCTTGTGCTTACATTGTAAACCTACTCTACTTCAAAAATCATGTGTAGGTATCTTTCTTATGTATTGTTCCTTTTAGAGTTTGTACCAATTAGAGGTAGTTGGTTAAAGAACATGAGCAACATATTTATTACATAAATGTCTTGAAATAGAGTTGTTACAAGGGGAAATGGGTAAAGAGTTTAATTTCTAGGATTACAAGAGTTTGTAATCAAATCCTTGCTCGTGTTAACTGAAGTTGTTTGGTAAAATCCTATAGAGATAGGTCCTGATTTTTCCTTTCTTGAGCAAGAAGATTCTCACGTAAATATTTGGTGTTCTTCACTTACTATTTGTAGTCTTTACCTTTTGTTCTTATTGGTCGTTCTAATCAAGGATCTGATCCCTTGACTGATGGTGGACTCATACAAGCTATCATGTTGGTATCAGAACAGTTTCTCCTAAAATGTTAACACCTAGGAAAAGATCCTACAAAATTGGTTGCTCTATCAAACCTCGAAGAAGGTCAGTCTACGACTAAACCATCCAGATTCAATGGACAATATAATGAATAGTGAAAAACAAGATGCACGACTTCATCATGGCTAAAGATTGTGAGCTATGAGATGTCACCCATGACATTCCTTATGTGCATATGCAGACCGTTATTGAGGGAGAAGCTTACAAATTTGCTCCTAAGACAAGAAAGGAATATTCTAATGCTAACAAGAAACAAATTGAGAAAAAATTCAAGACTAAAAAGCTCATAGTATGTTATAGTGAACCTGATGAAGAAAATTGAATCTCAGCTTGTGATACTGCCAAGAAGATTTGGGAAGCTTTACAAACAAACCATGAAGGGACAAGTCAAGTTAAGCAGACAAAAATCGCGCAATATACTTACTATTCAATTTCAAGAGATGTACACCAGGCTCACCTCCATCACTAAGGGGCTTCATTGTCTTGGTAAAGTGATGAAGACCAACAAGTTGGTTTGAAAGATTCTCAGTGATGTGCCAACCTCTTGGAAAATCAATATCAATAACATTGTTGAAGCTAAAGACCTTCAGATACCATGGATGAGTTGATAGGAAACTTGAAGACTGTAATGACCCGTTAGGTCATTTTGAGAATTTGTCCTTGTAGTTTCATAAAAGTTCCTTTTCATAAATTCAAAATGAGAATTTTGAACTATTATTTAACATTATTTAATTAATTGTGTAATCTATAGATAATTAATTTAATTGCTAATGATGGTCCAAGTTTGAAATTTATTTAAAACCATATATATATATTAAAATATATAAAATAAGTTAGTAGGATTTGTCACTTTTAATACATATGAAAAAAAAAAAGAGTAGGCTATGATGTATATTAAAGTTTTAGGATAGAAAGCTCACCTTATTACTATTGAAATTTTTTTCTTTTGTTGCAAAAGTTAGTGGGGGACAATATGATGCAATAATGACAAATTCAGAATTAGTTAATCGCTGGAAAAGAAAAAAAAGAGAATTGACATTTTGTTTCATATATTGATATCGAATTTCCAATTGCTTTGCACACTTGATAAGATTAGTGGATCAAAATTTATAATTCTTCAATAGTTTTACATGTAGCAGTTAACCTAAAATCATAATTTGAGTTCAAAGGATGAGATACTTAGTTAGAAATAATAGGAGAAAACATATAAAGTTTATCGATAATTTACTCGTTAACTTCTTTGGAATTCGTGAGCTTTTCATAGTTAAGTTGGTTTGACATGTTGAGATATGTAATTAAACATTAGGTGTATCGTATTACATGAATATAATTAGATTTATGAAATTGGAAAAATTGGAACTTAACCCTAGGCTTGTAATTTGGAAAATATGAGAGTTGACATGTTAATTGGCACCAAGATTAGGAACTTGATTATAGATTTGGATGAGTTTTTGGGTCTAGGTTAAACATATAGTAATATGAGTGTTGTTAGTTTTGAAATCTTATTGTGATTATTTATTTGAATAGATTGCATTGGTTTGGAAGCCCAACGAAAGGGGAAGACTCAAGTCCCGGAGTGATTGTTCGATTATTTGAGGTAGTTGGATTTCTCAATCCTAGTTAGGTGTATCGAATCATGTATTTCCTTGTGGTATGTGTTGGGGAGTAATGGGACTTGATGATGGGTTTACTTGTCCATATTAAATAATTCTAATGATGAAAAGGGGATAAAAAAGACAATGTGATTAATTATTGGTGTGTGATGTGTTGAGAATGGTTTGAAAGACTTATTGATTCATTGTTGATGTTGTATCACAATTGTGTTGTTGTGACTTTTGCATCGTTATGGAAATGATCATCTCCTCATTATTTGTGTGAACATGTCATTTGCATTGGTTTTGAGACATGGTTGTGATAAGTGTTATGTGAATTGAGGAAGAACAAGAAAATAAAGAGGATGTACCATTTTGAGGGACGTGTCGCATGCCGCGATAAATATGTCCCCATGGGTCCCGGACTGAGAGACAACGGGTGTGTATCGTTAGGTCAGACATGCATCATTATAATTCATTGAATTTCATTGCATTGTGCATCTTTATCATTTGTGAATTTATGAGTACTTTTCTATGGAACTTGTGACTAGTTACTTAATCTTCTGTGTTGCTGATCTGTAATTGTTGAAGTGAGGTGGTTGAACTATGTGCTATGTAAATTGTGAACTATTAGGTTGGACTAATTTTATCAAGGTTATAGTTGTGGAGGTTCAGTTGGGGGGGGGGGGTAAGGATTATCCGTATTATTGTCACACCCCAGCCCTAGGTGAGGCGGACAAGTACCATATGAACACATGCTTTACAAGTGACCTATGATGAAGTAAACTACTATGCAAATAGATTTACTAATGAGAAGTTTCGTATACAATACATGTCGACTAGCTGAACCGATACATGTGACAAGTGAAACTATGAATACAGATGATAGCTTTACAATGTCTACAAAGCCTCTATTGGAATCCATGACTGTACAACTAGGAAAATACGCATAGTATAGACTCGGCAAAGCCCCGAATCAACCTGGAGCTCACCAGCAACCATTGAGTATCATGTGCTTCTATTGGGGAGATCTATTAGTTGAGTACTTGTACCTGCAGCATGTAATGCAATGTCCCCATAAGGGACGTCAGTACGAAAGAATGTACTAAATATGTAAGGCATAATACAACCATATGTAAAATGAAAGCTCAAGTGAAACCAAATACCAATAGATAAGGATTAGAGACCACCTTTGCTTATACTTGTGGAAACGTGTATGTTACATTCTTTTCTTTACTTTACTGTACGTTAAAATCTTGATAAGGCATATGATACAAATGACCAGTTGATCAGTCGTAGAAGAGGATGACCCATGCTAGTCATTTTAACCCCTGGGATGATGTCCTCATAATTCCACAAATTGGGATCGACCCATGCTAGGCTTCCGCCCCTGAGCTGCCACCCTTCTATACCAATTGGGATCAGCCCATGCTAGGCTTTCGCCCCTAAGTTGCCACCCTTCTTTACCAATTGGGATCAACCCATGCTAGGCATTTGCCCCTGGGCTGCCACCCACAATTATATAGATTGCTTCACTTAGATTCTTTAATCTTTGAGATTGTTGTTTTGATGTTCATAACTCTTTAGATATTGTTCTTTTGATGATCATAACTCTTTTGAGATTGTTGTTTTGGTGGTCATAATCGTTTTGGAACTATGGACCAGTAGTAGAAGACATACGAATATGGACTTACGATAATGACAATGACGTGGGAAGCAAATCTGACACCAACGTAATACTTAGGAGCTTATATGACTCGGTGAGCATTTTGACATCTCAAATTGAAGCACATATCAAGTGAAGACATTTTTACATTCAGCCAAGAGATTTGAACTTTATATGATAGCCAAATACTCACTAACTAATATCAAATACAAGGTATACATGAACGTAGATCCAAGGGAGAATGTGGACAGATTCAACTTAAGGACGGATACATATTCCAAGTAATATAAAATGTACAATAGAGCAAGTAGGGATCTTGTGAGGTAACATTATAGTCTAACACAATGGGAGTAATAACCAATAAAGGAAACATATGAACATGTGAAAAGATGACATATATGATGGAATAGACAATTGAAGCAAGTTGGCAAGATATGGGCAGATTGTATATCCAACATATAAACATATGTACCATGTGTAATCTAGGATCATTTTGACTTATATAAGGGGAATACGTGCCAGGGGTACTTTGATGATGAAATAAGTTTAAACCTTGCATGCTAATACTTGGTAGAGTAAGCACATACATTTAGTAATAAACTCATATTAGAGTACTCACTTTAATTCTCTAGGGAGTAGGAACTGCAACTATGGATCAATCACTA
>JAJOOE010029857.1:0-10824 GCA_036250405.1 Solanum raphanifolium
TTAGTCCCTATTTCCCGTTAATTAATGTTGAATGTACTTTCGCGACCGATGAAGTGTGATGACAAGTTTGAGAGGCTTGTTTGGGGTTCCTTCGGGTTCCTCATTCGCCATGTCACGTCTAGGCCCTAGGCTTGGGTCGTGACAGATCCTCCCCTTAGAATGATGGTGGGTGAGTGTGTTGTAATTTGAACTTGAATACTTGAGGTTGTTGGTTCTAGTTGGAAGTTTTTGACTTAGGGTTTTTGTTGTTTCTATTTTGATAATCGAATTTTGCTTAATCAAAACCCTAAAAATGATGAACTACCATATAACTTGTTGAAATGCATGTTTAGACTCGAAGTAGTTAGTGATTGTGTGTTTTAAAATGTTGGATAAATTTTTTGAAATTCATGCCTGGCACATTTCTGGTACATAACCACAACCACAACTGACGGATCGTAGGTCGTGGTCCGTCACTGACCTGCTCACAATTATTTTGCTAAGTTGTGAACCATGGTGTGGACTACGGTACGTCATTCCATCGACGAACGGTTTTGCACATCCGTGGTTTCGACTTCAAACACCTAAAAAGGGAACCTCTGACCTATAGAAAGGACCCACAAACCGTCACTCCATCGACAGACTGTAGGTCCACACCTTGGGTCACCAAATCAGCTTCTACCTTGAAATTGTTTTAGGTTTTTCCCAAGTACAAATCTTTTTCTAAATTTTTTTCTTGGGCATTCTTGTGTTTTTTAGGTACTAACTAGTCTTCCGTAGGTACCATGGCACCAAAAAAAGCTCAAGTGTACGCAAGAGGGGGCAAGTCTAAGTCTTTTGCCCCATCCCGCCGTATGGTTATGAACTCTAGCGAGGACGAGTACGTCCCTGTGGCCACCAGATACTCCCCCACTACCCCTCAGATTACGAGGAACCGAGCCCGACAGATACTTATGTCTAGTGACAGGGTCGAGGTCACTGCCCCCCAGTCTGAGGAGGGGGCAACACCAGCAGCAGAGTCATAGTCCGGCTCCTATGCCAACAGTATTTCTGCCTCTTCTTCCGAGGCCGATAACACGAGGATGCCAAGGACCCTAGAGTTGAGACCGTTCTTAGCACCACAGAGCCGAGCAGATAGTGCGTTATGGGTCAGTACCTGATTTATGATGACGGGAAGGTTCTTCATGAACACAGTAAGATGGCTAGAACCATTACTGAAGAGCACCGTGTATTGTCAAGGAGCCTTCATATAGTGCCCGCTATTGAGAAGCTTTTCAAGAGGCATAGATGTAAGTGGATGGCTCAGAGCCCGGGTAACTTTAGCAAGGAGATGACTCATGAGTTCTATGCCTCTTACACTACCACTGTCCGCAATGCTATTTCTAAAAGGGCTAAGCCACTGGACCAACCTCCACTTCAGATCACACTGGTGCGAAAGTTCTTCAGTGACATCTCTGAGGCTACCATTCGCCATTTTATTTATGACCCCTGCCACACTCTATCAATTAATACAATAGAGTACGACTACATGAATGGTATTGCTCAGAGTGGGGCATTTCAGAGAGATGCCGAGTAGAGAGAGACATTGCTAAGGTGGATAGCTCATCATATAGTTGAGAATAGAAAGTAAATTGAGTTGGTGAGAAACATGACATTGCCTATTAGAAAGGAAACCCTAAGCTTCGCCGTGAAGTTCTTTTGGTCTGTGGTTCGTACGAGACTGTCCCCTACATAGGCGGACAATGTTGTTACTTGGGACCGGGTTGTGATGATAGCATAAGTATGGCAGGAGTTGAGCTTCACTGCACCGGGATTCTGATCGCCTAGATTCATGAGAGGGCCTTCAGGACCCCAGCTACTATGCCCTTCCCGTGTTTGATATTCCATCTCTGCAGGGAGGCTTCAGTGCCTATTTGACTTTTTGACAGGTTGCTCAAGGCAACTAAGACTGTGAACAACGACCTCATTAAAGATGATGCTAATCTTGTTGAAACACGGAAGGAGCCACAGGTTGACCTACCGCCCATGGGTGATGATCTTACTAAGGATGTGAAGCAGATCCAGGCTGATGACACTACCTTACCGCCCATTTTTGCAGATGCACAAGCTCCCCCTTCTACTGCCACCAGTCAAGCCGTGAGCTCATGTTGAGCCACTCCCCTTTCAGGGTCCACTTTAGTCCCTCTGGCCCGAGTCCAGAAGTTGGAGGCCTAGATACCTACCTTTCTACAACACATGAGGTTCTGGATGCAGCGATCTATTGAGGAGTCCGAGGATCGTATGGAGCGGATGATGGACAGATAGATTAAGGCGGTCTACAAATGCCTAGATGCAATTGAGTTGAGAGTCCTAAAGAGTACTGCATCGACTATATATGTGATCATTTTCCATACGGAGTTGGCTAGGCTTCGGTCAGATGTTGATGCCCTACTAGCCCCCGGTGAGGTTGTACCGGATATTGCGCTTGAGGTTGAAGAGGATGAGGTGGTGATGTCTGCACTGTTTGGAGATAATATGCCACCACCCGACCCTTCCCCTGCTAGGAAGCGCCACCACTCTTCGGAGCACACTTCTGATACAGATGAGGCTCGACGGGAGAGAAAGGGAGAGAGAGACAAGAGTTAGCAATAGCCCAGAGGTAGTCCATTGTTGATGAGGATTGTGGCAGCATAGTGCCGATGAGATAGGTGTTGGTCCATCTGGTTCGCGGAGTACTACTGAGGGTGTTACCACTGTTGCTAAGGGTGTTACTGATGACGTTCCTATTACTGATCCAGCGAGTTCTGGGAAATTGGATCCACCCGCTTCTTGATGGGTCATCAGCGCTTACGCGCCACAAGTTTGCTTCACCCTGTGTTTTTTTTATTTTTTGTGCATTGAGGGTAATTGCACATGTTTTTAGTAGGAGGGGTAAATGAGTTGTGAGTGATAGGGTGAAGTCAGAGTAACCCAACTTATAACCCTCCCTTGGAGTTTTCTTACCTGTGTTCTTTTTCCCTAAAGGGACTGTTTTACTTTTCCGTTGAACCGACATGTGTAGGATTGTATGTGTAGAATTAGATAGAAAGAATGAAAGCATGATGGCATAAGAAGCATGAAATTGATACTTGTCCAAATTTTTTGATAATATGCTAGATCTATAGTCTGAATGAGTTGAATGTGTTGGATCTTCATATGACATCATAGGAACCGCTATGATAGCATGTTTAAGCTAAAACTTGAACTATTTGCTTCAATAATTCAATAATGAAACAATGTGCCAAGAGTATGTGAGATAATTTGGTATGTTCATGCAGTGTGTGCGAATTTAGAACTTTCCTTGTTGGTCTTGTTAAAACAATCTAGGCTAGGAATTGGGAAATGATCAGAGGCCCTTGTTAAAATGAGTCCACTTAAGCCTAAAGTGATCCAGCCAAAATAAATAAATGCTCCCTATGATCCAAATGTTTGAGCTTAATGTAGACCACTTCTTTCAATACACCTAACTCCCCTTTCCTTAAAGACTATTTTGGCACTGGTCCCTCCTTGGACATCTGCACCTTAACTTAGGCCAAAAACCTAAGTTGAGAGTGGCTAATTCAGAAGTTACCTTAATCTTGGTCCTAGTTCGACCACGGACATTGTGCACATGAACTCATGCAAAATACATAAGTTGAGGGTGACTATGAAAAAGGAAACCGAAAAAAGGGTATGAAAAGAGCTGCGTGTAGAAGAAGAAAAAGGATAGAAAAAGATGTTATTGAATTCAAAAGAAAAAGAGAAAGAGTGATAATGAGGCTGAATAACAAAAAAATAAAAGTGAAAAAAAGGAATGAAAAAGGCAAGTCACATCTGTGCTGAAGAAAGTCCAGGATAAGAGTAGAAAATAAAAATATGTCAGAATTTGTTAAGAGAAGAGGTAAATAGCCAATGTAATGTCAAGGAGGGTAGAAAAGTCACTAAAAATATCCAAATGTATCCTACCTGACTCTGAGCCAGCGTTACAAGCTAAGAAAGTCCTATAGTGATCCTACTGACTAGTTTGGAGAGTCTATGCAGTAAAAATAAGGGCAAGTTTATGGTATTGAGCACTAACTGTATTGAGTTCAATTTTGAGCATGAGTGTTGACTGGATCCTTGAACTTAAAAATCAGATTTTTTGTGTGAATGAGGATTTCTTTGAAGTGAGGGCACTAGTTACATTGTTGGAGAGTTAGTACCTTGGTAATTGTTGAAAGTTTATGTGATGATATTTGTTGGTCTGTCTATGGCATGTTTTCATCCGTATGAGTTAGCTTATTGAGTCTAAATTGAAAGATTTGCAATGAGTGAATGACTTGATTGAGGAAGCCATGTGATTGCTTGAATTTGTATGTTTGCTTCTACACAAGTGTCGTTTAGAGTTTCAATGTGTCGCTTGAGGACAAACAACAATTTTAAAGTGAGGGTGTTTATATACCGTGATTTTACGGTATTTTTGATGCATTTCACTTAGAGTTTTTTTGTGAGTCTTGAACATTTTGTTATTAGATATGATGGTGTTTGTGTATTCTTGCAGGAAATTGGTACGGATGTGGTGGATTGAGATAAGAGCTGAAAATTGCAGAACTAGCTAGTGATGGAGCCAACTACAGATCGTAGGTCCTTTGACTGGTCGTAGGTGATGCAGCGTAGATGAGGGTTCAAGGAACTGTGACCAAGTGTGGAACCACGGAGTCCATCAACACCCCATGATCGAATGACGGACCGACCTGCACATCCGTCATTTGTGATTAGAAAGTTAAAGTTCCAGTAACTGAACCACGGAGGCAAGTGACAAACCATTGTCCAATCCATGGACCGTATGTCCAACTGTCGTTTGAAGGCCCTGAAATAATTTCCAAGTGTTGATCCACGGAGGGAGACCATAGACCGTAGGTTGACCCACAGTCTATAGGTCGTGTTGTCGATTGAAACCGCGTTTGAGAAGTTATTTCCTTAAGTTGTTTCCTACTTGGTTTAGGATTTGTGTACTATAAATATTAGTTCTTATTTCCATTTTTAGGAGTTAGACATTATTGTATACTTTTGTTTTGGTCTTTTGGAATTATTTTGCAAACACTTAGCAATTTAATTTCTGGAAGTTGGTTTATGCAATTACACTTTGAATTTCAATTTAAGATTTCGGTTTTCATCTATTAGAATTGTAAGTTCATGAATTCTTTTAGCCTAATTATGAATTGTGAACTGTCAAGCATGAGTAGCTAAATCCACAACTAGGAGCATACATGTCAAAGTATTCTAAAGTACCTGTCACAACCCAGGGGTACCCCCTAGACGTAATATGGCGTAGTTGACCCCGAAGGGGTCTCAACAAGCCCTTAGCACATTCTTAACATAATATAGTAGAAAATACGAGAAAATTTAAACCTTTTACAATCGAAGTCATTTTTCATCAAAGCAAACGGAAGACTTTCTAGACTTTGTCTCAAACCATCTAATACAACTTTTTAGAATAAACTCTTGGGACACAGCCCATACGATAGTCTTAACATGAAAATAAAAGACATAAAGGTAAAGTGGGTTTCGTCCTCGAAGCTATCAGGACTCACCAAAATCTTCAACTCTTCTTGCACCTTAGAAACCTAGCCTCCAAAAGCAACTCAATCTCCTCAACCCTACATTTGATTAGAATGTAGGCAATATGCGTTAGTACAAAATGTACCAAGTATGGAAGCTAGCACAACATCATAAGAGCATCTCAAAATGGTTAGTCAACATAAAACATAAGCATAAGAGATTATAACATAGTTAATGAGAAAAGGAGATAAGACATAATCATGTAAGCACAAATAACTCTTAGTCATCAATACCATAATAGAACCATTCCTAAGTAACCTCAAAAGCATACAAGTGCAAAGCATGAATAACATCCCATAATACCACCCAAGTCAAGTATTCCTTTTTGGTCATCCTAATAATGGTCTATAGGCATAGTTAAGTCCTAAACCTTCTACCATAAGGGTACCATACTCCTAAGTAACCTCAAGGCACGCTTGTGCAATTCATAAAAGGCATCACATACTACCCTTCACACTAAGCATTACCTTGAAGTCATCCTAGTCATATTCACCCTCCTTTGGTATCACTATTGCCTTACATCATGTAGACAATGGAATTATCACCTCTAGTCAATCCTATCTTGGAAGGTATCTATAACAACAATCCATCAATAATCACTCATGTAAGACAACACTCATAAGGTAACCTTTAGTCATACTTGTGCAAGGCATGAGTAGAATCCCATATTGCTACTCATACTAAGTTCTTCTTTAGGTCATCATACTCATGTTCCTTAACTTAGAGACTAGCCCTCTTTTCAAAGCATTGGAACTCTAGGAGATACTTTACTAAGTCTATCTTAGTTTCTTCTTGTTTTGAACCCTAAGAGATACTATACTAGGTACATGTTAGTTCCTCATGTTTGAACTCTATGAAATACTACTTAAAGCATACTCTTAGTTCATTATAAAGTTGGACCCTATGAGGTACTTCTTTTAGCATGTCTAGGTTCATTATTCATGTTCATCATCTCTTAATATCATAAATACAAGAGTAATCACCTCTTAGTCATGCATGAAGTGGAGAGGTATCTAGACCTACTATCCCAAACTAGTCATGCTCAAGTTTTAAAATGCAAAGGGAAAGTCACCTCAAGGCATAAATGTTTAGTTCATCATGAAGGACAAGGGAAGTCACCTCAAGCCACACATATCATGGAATCATAAAATAAGGGTATTCACATGTAGGCTTACATATCAATGAATCATAGGTATTCACCTCCATGTTCATTATTAGAAGAATATAGGTATTCTCCTCCATATCCATTTTTAAGGTGATATAGGTATTCACCTCCATATCCATTTTAAGGTGTAATGTAGGTATTCGCCTCCACATCACCAACATAAAGGCTAATGGGTAATCACCTCTTGCCTTGGGAGTCACACATATGCAAAGGGTAATCTCATCACACTCCCCCATACTTAGTTAGTTTGGAGTAAGGGAACTCACCACACATTCCTATCATGTAAAGGTCATTTAGGGGAATCACCACAAGCCTCATCACATTTTAATAGTCCTAAGACTTATATTCATTTTAGGTGAGCAAACCTTTCAACCTAGAATCATTCTATGTGAGAATTCTTTCATGTTCAGTTCATATTCATACTTAGCATCATGTTTAAATTCTTCATTAGACATGGATCTAATCATGACCTTAGTGATTCTATCACTTCCTACCATCTATGATTCATATGGTGAATTAAGTAGGTAAAAGTCTCTCAACACAATCCTATTCACTAGCCTTGGACTCATATGTAGATTTTACTCTCAAAGCCTTAGGATCTAAAGTTAATCATATTAGCTTCTTTCTTAAGACCTAATGATCATCATTCATTACTATGACTCCTCATTATCAATGACTCTACCTCATGAAAGCATATTATGAACCTACATTACAAGACATTCAATCACATTCATTAATACTAGGTGATTCTAGTCATAATTTGCCTTGAAGGTTCAATTTCATCTTTACAAGTCAAGATCAATCATGTAGTATAGAGTCTAGTTTAATTCATGTCTAGGTATTCCTAATCTTGATCAATTACTACACACAACATTGATTTAGAAATATCACTCATGGACCTTCAATTTCACCTCTAATGGCATCAATTCACAAAGATCATATTCATTAATTTAGATTAGGGTTCCCCATAGAAATCACATGAAATCATCATAATATCACTAAAAAAATTTAAATCAATCATAACTGAGTGATATCTACTATATTGGAATCACACCCATGCCCTACCCACAATGCAAGCACAACCCTAGCTAGAATTGGGTTTTTGAGTTCACAATTGTGGGGGAAACTATGGGGGCTCCATGGGTGGAAGAACCCATGGATTATTAAGCTTCACATACGTTCGATCAAATCCCTAAACAAAGCTTGAATCAATGGAGAAAATATCCCAAAGTTGCGTCCTTCTTCTCTTCTCTTCTCCTTCTTCTTCTTCTATTCTAGAGAGATGAGTTTTGGAGAGAGTTTTGGGGTCTTTAGATGAATGAGTTAAAGTGATTAGTTCAGGTTCTATTAACTATTTATAGGAGGTTAATTAAATAACTAATAGTCCCTCCTAACCCTTCAACTAACTACTAAACTAACCCCTAAACACTAACTTAAAAACTAAAAGCTGAAAAACTGCCATGACTCATGCCCTGCCATCCACGGACCGTGGATAGGACTACTGTTCGTGGTATTGGTCCGTGATTTGGACCTAAGGCTCATATTTTGCAGGAAAACTCAGGCCTGACCTATGCCCATGACCTACGGGGCGTAGGTTGATCTACTGGCAGTGAATTACAATCGTAGGTCACAAAAATCAGCTTTTGTGGACTGTTTTGGGGGTTGTTTTGGGGTCCTCCTCTAGGATCCCTTGGGTGGTCCTTGGGGGGTAGTACCTGGAAGTTTAAACCCCTAAACATGGCATTCTAAGTACGGGAGTCATTTATACAAGTTTTAACCCTCAGACGACACTCCAAAGCCTCACTACAAAACTCTAGAACTGACTAGTTCAACTTACTAGTTTCCGGGGTGTTACAGTACCGGTGTAGCAATAAATCGGGGTGGCGCTTGACTTGGGGACTGATAAGTCCACAAATTGGACTCATCCAGGGCTATATTTTAATAGAAATTGTGTCCTCAAATGCTTATTTTATCTCCATATTTGATGAAAATCCTTAAGTTTCAGGTATTTGAAGTTTAAGGAGATCATGGACACTACGTCGCAAAAAAAATGAAAAGGCTGAAAAGAACGAAGAAATGAAGGCTTGAGGATCGCCGAAGGGTCTTACTTCTCCTTTTGTTCCAGTGGGCGGAGCCCTGAAGAAAAGGTTCAAGTCGGCGAAAAAAGGGACTAGTTGGCGAATCACCGAGAAGTTCCGTAAAGCAGTACCATACCGTCCAATGGCTAAAAACAAGACTTAAATCTTCATACCCATTTGAATGCAAGCACATTTAGGTATAAATTTATTTCTCTTGATGTGTGGCTAAAAACCCCCATTCTTGGGGAGTGATTTAGCTAATATGGGCTAAGATTGTTGTTGGGTCTTGTTTGTTGATAGATTAGATGTTGTTTAATGGTGGTTTCGTCTAGTAGTTGTGGATGAATTTAACAAATTTGTAGTTGCAAATACAAGTTTATTTATGTGTTTTCGGCTTGCTCGAGAGAGAGAAGTTGCGAAACTAAGACTACTAGATTGATGGCCTAAGGAGTAGGTCGACATAAGGTTCAGCTCAAGAGAGTGAACCCTAGTCCCATATCCTAACACTCAGCTCAAGAGAGTGAGTGGGGTAAGGAGTAGTGTAACACCCCGAAAATTCTATGAATTAAGTTAGAGCCTCACCTTATGAATAATAACTTAAAAATAGTTAAAATAATGTTTATAAACCTAAATTAATGTAATTGACTTGGTTTGGAAGAGTAAAACTCTAAACGTCAAGAAACGACCACGACGTCCGGAAAATAGAGAAGAATGTGTTCTAGTGTGTCCCTAGGTTTTGGGCAGGTTTGGGAGTGTCGTATGATGGTGTAATCTTGTAAAAAGAGTTAAAATAGGTAAATATATGCTTATAGGGTCAAAACGTTCGAATACGACTCCCCGGGACCACCCTAAGGGGGCCAAGGAGGACCCCGACCTTGACCAAGCAAGCTGCCAAGGCAGCTTGCGAATTTCTCTTGGAGGGAACAAGGGCGCGTCGCGGACTTGCTCCCCCAAGGAGCAAAAAGTTTGTTCGCGACACGGTCGTGTCGCGGACTCTACTGTCTCAAAATTTAATTCCAAATATCTTCATGGAGTAGCTCCGCGTCGCGGACTTGTTCCGCGATGAAAATGCAGAAATTCAGAAATCTATTTTTACTTCATTAAAGATTCCATTTAAGTTAGGTTACTTTAGGGTTCGTGTATATAATGATTTTTAAGTCGAGTTACCTCACTTTTATCACTAAAACACAAAACCCCAAAGATCTAAACCTAAAGTTCCTCCTTCTCTCTACTCTCTCTCTTCTCAAGGACTCCATTGAAGAAGATTGGAGCTTCAAGAAGAAGACCAACTCTCCAAGGTTTCAACTAAGATTTTCGTGGTTAATTCGTCAATAAGGTATGGTTGCTTATCACTGTTGGGATTCCTTTCCCCAAGAGGCCCCTTCAAGATGAATTTCAAAATCTCCAATTTCGAAGTTTTCAATCCAAAAATGTGGGTCTTCTTTCTAAAGTGAAATTGATGTTATAAACTGACTTGGATTGGTGTTATATGAACAATTATGGATGAATTCATATTGTATTGGTGGTTTCTTGAAGAATTCCCCATGAGATCCATGTTTCTCCTTCTTTTCCTAATTCTAAACCTAGTTTGTGTTGGATATTGATTGAAGGCTATGAATTGAATGTGATGTTATGTAATTCATGTTTGTATGATGATTCTACCCTAGGTTATGTATAATTTCTATGAAATTAGGGTTGAGTCTTTGAATGAAGCCTTGAAGGCTATGAAAGGAATATGTCAATTGCTTATATTGATGTTGATTATGTTATTACTTCATCAATTACCTTGTATTATGTATTGGTTATGAATTGCTTGGTGATTGAAGTATGCATGTCCCACGAAGGGAAAAAAGGTATGAAGGTTGGTTCTTATTTGAACTCAAGTATGGAAGGTGAATTACTTAGGTTGTAATGATGCTATACCTAATGTGTTGTGGTGGTGTTGATGACCTAGTTTCCTCATCCTTAACCCTCTACACTTGAATTAGCTATGAAGTATGTATG
>JAJOOE010029859.1:0-10394 GCA_036250405.1 Solanum raphanifolium
AACAACCGTTTGAACTTTGGGATGACAAAGGAACAAATGGAAAAGAACAAAGAACGAGATGAAAACATGGCCAAGATGATGACCCAAATGGACCTATTGACGAAATATGTCATGGAAAGTGATTTTGTAAAACCTCAAAAACTAATAAGCTAAACTAGAACTAAAACATGAGGGTTAACATCAAGGGAAAAGGTCAAAGGCCAAAGGCCAAGGACAATGGGCAACGGCCAAGACAAGTGGCCAAGGCTTCCCATTTTGGCCAAGGCACTGCCCACCAAGACCACAAGGATCTTCATGACCCATAGTGGACACCACGAGTCATGGTGCCACTAGTGGAGGTGGAGGCAGTAGCCTCCTTAGACTACCTCAAAAGTGACCCCTCCACATGAGCCACTTCACGGCTTATGAAACCTTAGACGGCTCATGGGAGTGGTCTTGGACTTACCTTAGTGGGATGGCCAATGATGGTGGCTTGGCCTAGCCACTGCATCAAGGTCCACAAGAGGGACCACGGCTCGTGGTCTTGACCACGACTCAAGGAGCCCTTTGGGAAGTTGCCTTGGGAATGTGAGCTAAAGTCACAAGGTGCCTAGGCCACTACCTCAAGTCCACGAGAGGGACCACGGCTCGTGGTCTTGACCACGGCTCGTGGTCTTGACCACGGCTCGTGGTCTTGACCACGGCTCGTGGCACCTGGGCAACTAACTTTAAGTGAGGGTTATTTTGGGGTTTTCATGTTTAAGCCCAATTGAAGTGGAATCGTTTTGGGTAAGTTTGGGGGCACTATATAAGTTATTTTTAAGTCAAATTCGCCCAAGTCAAGTCATAATTTCCAAACACCCAAATATTAACAAAAGTTCATCTCCTCTCCCAAAATTTCTCTCTCTAAAGCTCAAGGAAGAAGAAGAGGAAAGTTCAAGCTAGGGTTTGAAGAAACAAGGCTTTTTCACTCAATTTCTTTGGATAATCATAACTAAGGTATGGTAGTTCTTCATCCATGGATAGTTTTCATTCATGGAGTCCCTCCAAAACCCTCAATTTCAAAGTTAGAAATCCCATGAGTTAGGGTTTGGCTTCAATATCATGGATTCCTCTCAAATTTGTTTTAATTGATTGAATTATTTTTAATTATGGATATATTGATGATTTTATATGATTTTATTTTCAATCTTACAAGAATCCATGAATTCCCCTATTTTCCCAAATTGTATCTAAAAGTGTAGGTATTGATTGATACAAGTAGAATGTAATAGAATTGTGAATGTAGTGAATTGGTTAATTGAATCATGTTATTATCCATGTCTAATGTAGTAATTCAAGATGTGTTGATTGAATGTGATATATGGTCCTTGAAAGGCAAAGTATGAGAATTATGCATGATTATGAGGGTTATGTATGTGCTTTTAGAACACTTTGAAAGTAAAGTGAATATGTCTATGATCTAATTGTTGTGTTGTTGGATGATTGTCCTCATGTACCTATTATGTATGAATATGATATGGTGTGGAAGGTTTCTTCACAAACATGATTATTCCAAGGTTGAAAGGCTATTCTCACTTATTGAATCTATGAGTTATCTTATGAATTATGTTGGATTGAGTGTCAAGACATTCTTCCATGAATATGAACTTAAGTCAAGACTTACTATGTACTTCATGGGAATTATGCTTAGCACCGAGTGGATATTGAATATGAACTGGAAGCTCCTACGTCAGAAAGGGTGGGTTTCTAGAGGCAATCTCATGAGATAGAAGCTCCTCCATCAGAAAGGGCGGGTTTCTAGTAGAAATCTCTTTGTCCCATAAACTTTGTTCCCCATAGGTCTTTAGCTAATGGATCCACCTAAAACTTAACAAGTCATGGTCTTACCTTAGGCAAGTAGGACAACCCTTTTCGGTGTGGGTAACACTGGATTCCATGTTACGCTCACATGGTCTATGTCGGTTAAGGCTTATTCCCACCATGACAAGAATATGAACAAGAACATGACTTATGAATGATGGTTACTCAATAAGCTCTACTTAGCTTTGGTAGGATTATGGGATCTTATTCATGCATTGCACAAGTATGCTTTGAGGGTACAAATGGTATGGTTCTCTTATGATGTGAGTATTTATGTAATGAATATGCTTAAGACTTATGCTCTTGCATTATCTTCAAAATGATGTTTCAAACTAGTAAATGGAATGCATTCAACTAAAATGTCCATTTAGCATGTTTTCAAGGATTTTATGCATGACTATCATACTTAGTACATTTTTGTACTACCCCATATTTTTCTACATTTTTCCCAAGTGTAGGGTCCGGTTCTTAAGGCGGTGATCATTTGGTTCAAGCTTGGATTTGACTATTCTCCTCGCTTGAGGTGAGTCCTTATGGTTCGAGGATGGGAGTTTCACTTTGAGTTTCATTTTTAGTACTTTCTATTTTCAGATTATGTTGTTTGGGGCTGTGACCCTATTTTTTTTACTAATGAATTGTATTAGATGGCTAATTGAGACAAGTCTAGACTTCCGTTTTTCTTTATAAAGACTTTTTTACTTCAATGTGTTTGTACTCTTATTGTTCTAATACTTTATGTTATGATATGCTAAGGGCTAGTATGAGACCCCTTCGGGGTAAAGTACGCCATGTTACGTATATGGGGTACCCTTGGGTCGTGACAAACTTGGTAATCAGAGCACAAGGTTTAGAATGATTCTAGGATTATGTCTCATAAGACACGTCTATTAGAGTCTTGTTCATAAGTGTGAAGCGTGCCACATTTATGAATGAGAGGCTATAAGATGTTAAGAAATTTCACTCCTTTCATTACTCTTAAGTCGCGCGTTAGAGTTTAACTCTATAAAAAGTCTCTCTCCTAATCCTTCTCTTGTGTCTTTAGGATATGAATACACGAAGGGCTAACACTAGAAGGGTGGAAGATGAGAATGTGAATCAAAGAGCTCCTCCTCAAGGTAATAAGCTCCAGTTGATCCCGTGGTTAAGAATGCGACCTAGATGGAGTTGAGGTCTACTATCTAAATGTTGACCCAAGCCATGATGGCTCAAGCTCAAGTTATGACAACTTAAGCCCAAGCCATGACAGCTCAGGACAATAGAGATGCTGGGACTCATGTGAACCATAATGTGAATTCAGCCAAATCCAGGGTTAGGGATTTTTCTAGAATGAACCCTCCCAAATTTCATGGCTCCAAAGTGGAAGAGGATCCCTAAAGGCCTATCGACGGGGTTTGCAAAGTGCTTGATATCATGGGGGTGTCTTCGGAGGAGAAGGTGGAGCTAGACGCCTACCAACTAAAAGATGTGGCTCAAGTTTGGTATGATCAGTGGAAGGGTGAGAGACCCATAGGAGCGGGCCCGGTAGGATGTGAATAATTTAAATTGGAGTTTCTTGATAGATTTTTTCCCCTAGAGTTGAGGTTACTAAAGATTCAAGATTCATTAACCTTCGTCAAGGAGGTATGAGTGTGAAAGAGTATTCTCTAAAGTTCACCCAACTATCCATGTATGCTTCAACCATAGTGGCGGATTCGAGGGCTAAGATGAATAATTTTGTGATAGGGGTGTCTGACTTGGTAGTCAATGAATGTCGTTCGCCAATGCTTATCCCAAGTATGGATATTTCACGTCTCATGGTGTATGCCCACCAAATTGAGGAGTTAAAACTCAAGAAAATGAATATGGAGGTGAAAAGAGCTAGAACTGGTGATGGTAACTTCTCCAATGCTAGGTTCGATGGACAAGGGAGACAAAGGTTTAAAAAAAGGTTTTCCAACCAAGGTTCCTCTAGTGCTTCACCAATGGTCAATAAGGATAGGGTGCCTAATCCTAAATATCAAGAAGGCAATGGTAGTGGGATATCTATGACTAGGCCTACTTGTGTTAAATGTTGTAAGAAATATGATGGCAAATGTCTAGCGGGCTCGGATGTGTGTTATGGGTGTGGAAATCAATTGAGGAATTGTCCAACACTTTCGGGTAAGAGAAAAGAGGACAAAAAAGCTCCTCCAAGCGGTCCAAACTGCAATGCCCAAAGGCAAAACTGCTTTTATGCTCTTCGATCCCGAGAAGACCAAGAGAGCTCCCCGGATGTGGTGACCTGTATGTTAAAAGTCTTTTCTATTGATGTATATTCCTTGTTAGACCCTAGTTCTACTTTGTCCTTTGTGACACTTTTTGTGGCCATGAAGTTTGAAATACTCCCCGAAATGTTAGTAGAACCTTTTTCGCTCTCTACCCCGATTAATGACTCGGTGGTGGCTAGGAAATTTTATAGAAGTTGTCCTATTTCCTTGTCCCATAAAGTTACCTTAGTGGATTTGGTATAGTTAGACATGTTAGACTTCGATGTGATTTTTGGTATGGATTGGTTGCATGCATGTTATGCCTCTATAGATTGTAGGACTCGGGTGGTTAAATTCCAATTTCCAAATGAGCCTATCTTAGAGTGGAAGGGGGGAAATTTTATCCTTAGAGTTAAATTTGTTTCTTGCTTAAAGTTAGGAAAATGATCTCCAAAGGGTGTATTTACCATCTTGTTAAGGTGATGGATGGTGTGTCTGAAACCTCTTCTCTAGAGTCGGTTCCGCTAGTGAATGAGTTTCTGAAAGTTTTTCCCTATGATTTGCCCGGTATTCCTCCTGAGCGGGAAATAGATTTTGGCATTGATCTCTTACCAGATACGCAACCTATCTCCATTCCCCTTTATAGAATGGCTCCGACCGAGTTGAAAGAGTTGAAAGAACAATTGAAGGATTTTCTAGATAAGGGCTTTACCCAGCTGAGTATCTCTCCATGGGGTTCTCCGGTGTTGTTTGTTAGAAATAAGGATGGGTCTCTTAGAATGTGTATTGATTATCGTCAATTGAACAGAGTGACCATTAAGAATAAATATCCCCTTCCGAGAATTGATGACTTGTTTGATCAACTTCAAGGAGCTAGCTATTTCTCCAAAATTATCTTCGTTTGGGTTATCACCAATTAAGGGTGAGATGGGTTGATATTCCAAAGACAGCCTTTAGGACCCGGTATGGTCACTATTAATTTGTGGTTATGTCATTTGGGTTGACAAATTCCCCGACGGCATTTATGAATTTGATGAATAGGGTGTTTAGAAAATACCTTGATATGTTTATGATTGTGTTTATCGATGATATTTTGATCTATTCAAGGAGTGAGAATGAACATATGGACCATTTGAGAATTGTGTTGCAAGTTCTCAAAGACCAACAACTTTTTGCAAAGTTTAGCAAGTGTGAATTTTGGCTAAGGTCTGTAGCTTTCCTTGGTCATATTGTGTCAAGCAAGGGTATTAAGATAGATCCTAAGAAGATGGATGTGGTCAAGACTTGGCTTAAACCTCTAACCCCTTTCGACATTAAAAGCATTTTGGGTTTGGCCGGATACTATAGGAGGTTTGGGGCTTTTCCTCCATTGGTTCTCCGTTGACGGCTTTGACTCAAAAGAAAGCTTAATTTGAGTGGTCGGATGCTTGTGAGAAAAATTTCCAAGAATTGAAGGATAGACTCACTTTCGCTCTGGTGTTGAGCTTACTAGAGGGTACGAATGGTTTTGTTGTATATTGTGATGCCTCTAGAGTTGGTTTAGGATGTGTCCTCATGCAAAATGGTAAAGTGATTGCCTATGCTTCAAGGCAACTCAAAGTACATGAGATGAATTATTCGACCCATGATCTTGAATTAGCGGCGGTAGTATTTGCCTTGAAAATATGGGGACATTACTTGTATAGGGTCCATGTGGATGTTTTCACTGATAACAATAGTCTTCAATATGTGTTTAGTCAAAAATACTTGAATCTCCGACAAAGAAGGTGGTTAGAACTTTTGAAGGATTATGACATGAGTGTCCCTTACCACCCCAACAAAGCTAATGTTGTAGCGGATGCACTTAGTAGATTGTCCATGGATAGTGTGGCTCATATAGAAGATGAAAAGAAAGAGTTAGTCCGTGATGTGCATATTTTGGCTTGACTAGGTGTTCAACTAGTGGATTCCACCAAGGGTGGTGTCATGGTTCATAATGGGTCCAAATCGTCCTTTGTGATGGTTGTGAAGGCTAGGCAAAGCCTTGATCCTATATTGGTTGATTCGAAAGAGTCGGGTACTCAAGAAGTCCGTGGAGGCTTTCTCCCAAGAGGGAGATGGGGTACTTAGGTACCAAGGTCGATTATATGTTTCGCAAGTTGATGGGTTGAGGGAGAGTTTTAGAGGAGGCTCATAGTTCTAGGTATATTATTCATATGGGAGCCACCAAGATGTATCGTGATCTACAGGAAGTCTATTGGTGGAATGGTATGAAGAGAGATATTACGGGATTTGTAGCCAAATGTCCTAATTTTCAACATGTTAAGGTTGGGCACCAAAGGTCGGTAGCCTTGTCACAAAAATATTCCTATTCCTACTTGGGAGTGGGAAGATGTGAACATGGATTTTATTGTGGGTTTGCCAAACACTCGAAGGCCAAAAGATTCTATGTGGGTCATTATTGATAGTATGACAAAATCAGCCCACTTTATTCCCATTAAAGCTTCTTATTCGGCGGAAGACTATGCTAAATTGTACATAAGAGAGATAGTGAAGTTACATGGGTTCCTTTATCCATTATTTCAGATCGGGGTACTCAATTTACTTTACACTTTTGGAAGTCATTCCAAAAAAAGCTTGGTACTAAGGTTAAGCTTAGCACGGTTTTCCACCCTCAAATTGATGGTCAAGCAGAGCGCACCATTCATACTTTAGAGGACATGTTGAGTGCATGTACTATAGATTTCAATGGTTATTGGGATGACCACTTGCCATTAATAGAGTTTGCCTACAATAATAGTCACCACTCAAGTATCGGTATGGCTCCTTTTGAAGCCTTTTATTGTAGGAGATATAGGTCTCTGGTTGGTTGGTTTGAGGTAGGTGATATTGCTCTTATTTGTCCCGAATTGGTTTATGAAGCTATTGAGAAAGTTTGACTCATTAGAGAGAGGTTGAGAACGGTTCAAAGTAGACAAAAGTCTTATGCCGATGTGAGGAGAAGGGATCTAGAATTTGAAGTTAATGATTGGGTATATTTGAAAATCTCCCATGAAGAGTGTGATGAGGTTTGGAAAGAAAGGGAAACTTAGTCCCCGGTATGGAGGCCCATATCAAATTTTGAAGCGTATTGGGAAGGGTTCCTATAAGTTAGATTTGCCAAATGAGTTGGCCCCGGTTCATTCGGTATTTCATGTTTCTATTCTTAAAAGGTGTATTAGAGATCCGGTGCCCATTAGTCCCCTAGAAGGGTTGGGAGTTGACAAAAGTCTTTCATATGAAGAGGTTCCGATAGAAATCCTTGTCTGGCAAGTCAAGAGATTGAGAAACAAGAAAATAGCTTCCGTTAAGATTTTATGGAGAAATTATTTAGTTGAGGGTGCTACTTAGGAGGCAAAGGCCGATATGAAGTCCCGATACCCTCATCTCTTTCCTCCTACTCCTATTCAAGCTTGAGGTAAGTAGTTCCTCTACAGTTTCATTATTTTGGAGGTCATGTGTGAATTATGTGATTTTCAAGATTCCCTTATGTTATGCATGTTCTTGATGAAATTCATGTTTAGTTACAAAATGAGTTTTCATGATTTATGTTCCTCATGTTATTGTGCATTTAGTATGAGTTGCCTATTTAACTTCATGAGTTGAATTGATGAACGTGCTTTAGTATGCTTTTAAGAGAAATTGCATATTGGCTCCATGATATGGTGTTGAGCATGATTTTAGTTAGAGAAGGTAGTTCCTCCTATGAATATGAGAAATGTTGAGTTTCATACATAATGGGTTGTTAGATGTAGTTCCTACTTCCTTATGATGCATCCATTATGTTTGAGTGGGAGTTGATGTTTCCTCCTTTGAATTGTGCATTATTTTGATGTTGCATGCATGATGGGATGCTAGTGTTGAGTCTTTACTTCCGTAAGGTGTCTAGATCTCCATTCGAGGACGAATGTTCCCAAGGGGGAGATATTGTAACATCTCGGAAACTAGTAGGCTAAACTACAACTAAAACGTGAGGGTTAACGTCAAGGGAAAAGGTCAAGGGCCAAGGACAATGGGCAAAAGCAAAGTCAAGGGGCCAAGGCGGCCCATTTTGGCCAAGGAACTGCCCATCAAGACCATGAGGGTCTTCACGACCCATAGTGGACACCACGAGTCGTGGTGCTTCTCGTGGAGGTGAAGGGAATGGCCTCCTCAGGCTGCCTCAAAGTGACGCCTCCACACGTGCCACTTCACGACTCGTGAAGCTTTAGACGGCTCATGGTAGTGGTCTTGGTCTTACCTTAGTGGGATGGCCATTGAGGGTGACTTAACCTAGTCACTACCTCAAGTCCACAAGAGGGACCACGGCTCGTGGTCCTGAACACGGCTCATGGAGCTTACCACCCTTCGTGGCACATGAGCAACTCACTTTAAGTGAGGGTTATTTTCGGGTTTTCATTTTTAAGTCCAATTGAAGTGGATTCGTTTTGGGTAAGTTTAGGGGCACTATATAAGTTATTTTTAAGTCAAATTCACCCAAGTTAAGTCATAATTTCCAAACAGCAGAATATTTCCAAAAGTTCATCTCCTCTCCTAAACTTTTCTCTCTCTAAAACTCAAGGAAGAAGAAGAGGAAAGTTGAAGCTAGGGTTTGAACAAACAAGGTTTTTTCACTCAATTTCTTTGGAGAATCATAACTAAGGTATGGTAGTCCTTCATCCATGGATAGTTTTCATTCATGGATAGTTTTCATCCATGGAGTCCCTCCAAAACCCACAATTTCAAAGTTAGAAATCCCAAGAGTTATGGTTTGACTTCTATCTCATGGATTCCTTTCAAATTCATTTTTAATGATTGAATTATGTTAAATTATAGATATATTGGTGATTTTATATGGTTTTATGTTCAATATTACAAGAATCCATGAATTCTCCTATTTTCCCAAATTGGATCTAAAAGTGTCTGTATTGATTGATACAGGTAGAATGTTATAGAATTGTGAATGTAGTGAATTGGTTAATTGAATCATGCTATTATTCATGTCTAATGTAGTAATTCTAGATGTGTTGATTGAATGTGATCTATGGTCCTTGAAGGGCAAAGTATGAGAATTATGCATGATTGTGAGGGTTAGGTATATGTTTTTAGAACACTTTGAGAGTAAAGTGAATATGACTATGATCTAATTTTTGTGTTGGTGGATGATTTTCCTCATGTACCCATTATGTATGAATATGTGATGGTGTGGGAGGTTTCCTCACAAACATAATGATTCCAAGGTTGAAAGGCTATTTTCACCTATTGATTTTATGAGTTATCTTATGAATTATGTTGGATTGAGTGTCAAGACATTTTTCCATGAATATGAACTTAAGTCAAGACTTAATATGTACTCCATGGGAATTATGTGTAGCACCGAGTGGATATTGAATATGAGATGGAAGCTCCTTCGTCAGAAAGGGCGGATTTCTAGAGGCAATCTCATGAGATGGAATCTCCTCCGTTAGGAAGGGCAGGCTTCTAGTAGCAATTTCCTTGTCCCATAAACTATGTCCCCCCATAGGTCTTTAGCTAGTGGATCCACATAAAAGCTATCAAGTCATGGTCTTACCTTAGGCAAGTAGGACAACCTTTTTCGATGTGGGCAAACCGGATTCCATGTCAAGCTCACATGGTCTATGTCCGTTAAGGCTTATTCCCACCATGACAAGAATATGAACAAGAACATGAATTATGAATGATGGTTACACAATAAGTTCTACTTAGCTTGGGTAGGATTATGGGATCTTATTCATGCAATACACAAGTATGCTTTGAGGGTACAATTGGTATGGTTCTCTTATGATGTGACTATTTATGTAATGAATATGCCTATGACTTATGCTGTTGCATTATCTTCAAAATGATGTTTTAAACTAGTAAATGGCATTCATTCAACTAAAATGTCCATTTAGCATGTTTTCAAGGATTTTATGCATGACTATCATACTTAGTACAATTTTTTACTAACCAATATTTTCCTACATTGTTTCCAAGTGTAGGGTCCAGTTCTTAAGGTGGTGATCATTTGGTTCAATCTTGGATTTGACTATTCTCCTCGCTTGTTGTGAGTCCTCATGGTTCAAGAATGGGAGTTTCACTTTGAGTTTCATTTTTAGTACTTTCTATTTTCGGACTATATTGTTTGGGGCTGTTGAAATGACCCAAAAAGTTCTTAAAAATGTGCTTCGGAAGTTACCGGAAACTTGTTTAGCTATATATAAAAAAAATCCGTTTCATTTTTCGAAAATCCGACTTCATATTCTTGTTTAGGGGGTCAAATTGAGTGGGGAATGGGTCTAACCCAAATTTTAGAGCAACCGTATCAAA
>JAJOOE010029860.1:0-10978 GCA_036250405.1 Solanum raphanifolium
ACTGCTCAAAGTTGGCCAAAAACTCACTGATTTCCACACTAGGCCGAATTTCCAGATTCTGAATTTTTTTCCAAAAATGACTACTTCCAATTTCAAGCCTCTTCATATTCATTTTAAATTGTCGGAGTTACACAATTAAAATGAAATTACATATAAACCCCTCATAGAACCTCATTATAAAGTCAACACAAAGTCATAGGCTCTTGCTTAACCTATCATTTTTTCCGAGTCGTTACAATAATCATATTATGTTTTTGTACCTTGGTTTATAACCACCTATTTACCTTTATTCATCAACGCCCTTGAACGATCATATAAAGATGAATCTGGTAATATTGTCAAAGCTAAATATCCACCTCAGGAATCTTTTATTTTGCCAAATAATACTAGTATTACTTTTATTGCCTTTCAAAAATTTGTTGAAGAAGATGTTGCGGCAGTCAACATCAATGAAATTAATAATATAATTTCTCAAATTAATTAAAGTTTTGGGTGAACATATTAGTTCACTTGATAAAAAATTAGATGAACTAACTGCTTTGATTATCATATTAAAAGGGATTTGAACACCCTCGAGAAAGCTTCTACTTCAAAACAGAACTTAGAACTTTCTACTCATGTGCAACGACCCCCTGAGATTCAGTATTTTGTATTTAAACCTCTATTTGATTTAGAAGAACTTCTTGATAAAAAGTTTTCTGAATTCAGTGCTAAACCCATGGACTTGTTAGACAATTTTGCTGATGAAGTGGAACAAACTTTTGATTTTATAAATCATGTTGCATTAGAGTTTAATAAACATAGAGGTTATCCAAAAGAAAAATAGTGGTAATACTAACTTTACGTATAAACCTATCATCCAAACCTATTCCTATTCCGATGTGTTGATCGAGGAACGAGACTGGAATCGGACTAATACCTATTATAATGGGTATGAGATTTATGAATGGAATCTTGATGGGTTGACTGAAAGACAGTTAACTATTCTTGTTCATGGAATGTTGATGTATGATACTATCTGTCAAAATGTAAAAATACATATCGAAATATTTGCAAAATGATAATTATAGGTTTTATTAGCCAACTCAGAGGTTGGTGGGATAATTATATGAGCTTTGAGGCAAAAGCTGCTGTGGTAAATGCTACAGCTGACAACGAAGGTGTTGATAATTTAGGCATATCTATAGTAAGAAATAGAGAACATGTTGTTTATACCCTAGTTCTAACTATCTTAGAACATTTCAATAGTAGATTTACCAATTAGTATGAGACTGTTCGTACCCTATTAAATGGTCTACGATGTAGACACTTGGGAGAATTCTGCTGGTATAAAGAGACTTATATGAGTCAGGTGATGGAACTACCCGAAAAACGTCTTGAGCATTGGAAAACTAATTTTATAGATGGCCTTCCCCCTTTATTTGCTAAAAGAGTTAGAAAAATTCTAAGAAATTCTCAAGGTGAGATTCCCTACGGCACTTATACTTATGGTAAGTTGATAGGAGTTTGTACTCAGGAAGGTATAAACTTGTGCAATGAATTGAAACTTTCTAGACAACTTAAGATATATACGCTTAGGGAAAGATCTCAGTTAGGAGACTTCTGTACCCAGTTTGGGTTAGCTGATACTTCGGTTAATAGGAAAACCAAACATAGTGATTCTAAAGGTTCCAGGTCCGATAAGCCTAATAGGAAAAGAATACATAGGTCTAAGGAAGAGCGGGCTGCAAGGAAAGAATTTCGTAAGTCTAATAGATTTACCAAGAATAGATCTGATTGAGAGCTCACTAAGAATAAGTGTTATTGGTGTGGAAATTTTGGGCATATAGCGCCTAATTGTAAGCTTGAAAAGCTAAAAACCTTAGAACTAGATGAAGAGATTCACGATAAGATTTATAGTTTCTTATACACCTCTGGTTCTGAATCCGATTATGAAATTGATTCAGGTTTGGAAGAAGAGATTGATTTGCTTGAGTCATCTGATAATAATCAGCAGACTAATACCAATGCTTGCCGATGTCAAGGTGATATTTGATCTTGTGAAAATGATGAATTTTAAAAATTACAATATCAATTCGAGATTTGAATATTAATACTATTACTTCTGATAACGTTATAGAACTTTTGAAAGAAGTTACTGACCATAATCTTCGTGAAAAAATTATTCAATTAGATGTTAATAACAGTGCTAGTTCTTCAAAAAGTATTGAAAATCAAAAGAATGATTTTGAATTTGAGTATTCTGCACCTTACTCTTTGTCCGAAGTTAATAATAGGCTTAAAAAGCAACCTACTTCTACTCGCGATTCTTCGTTTGATGATCTAAAGGGTGAAATTGAAAAATTAAAAGAGGAGATTAAATCTCTTAAACAAAATCAAATGATATGTGATCATCATCTTACTCAAATTGAAACTGTTCATAACAAAGGAAACAATATTGTTGAAGAACATACTCTTGCAAAACCTTTTAATCTTGATCCCACACAAGGTTTGTTTTTGGGAATGATGCAAATTGTTACTGCTCATAAGTGGTATGTTAAATGTACCATATGATAATAGATTTTCTATAACTGACATTGCTATGATTGATAGTGGAGCTGATGTTAGTTGTATTCAGGAAGAGCTTGTACATACGAAGTATTTTAAGAAAACAACTCACATGGTTAAATTAGCTTCAGGACATGCTTTAGATATAAAGTATAAATTGCATAATACGCGTATTTGCCAAAATAAAGTCTGCATACCACATTTCTTTTTCTTGGTGAAAAATCAGTTATACCCACCAATCATACTCGGAACACCTTTCATAAATGCTATTTATTTGTTTACTAGCATAACTGCTAAGGGCTTTTTTGCTTCATTTGAAGATCAGAATATTAGTTATACTTTTATCACTGATCCTGTTTCTCGTGATATTAATGCTTTGATTAATATGAAACAAAAGTATGTTGACGTATGAATATATTTGATACTTTGAAATCCACCAAAGTACAGGAGAAAAATAAATTTATTTCCGAACAAATGGCCATTGATATTTGTGCTAATCATCCTAGTGCTTTTTGGAATTGGAAAAAGCATATTGTTACACTTCCATATGAAGATAATTTCTCTGAGGATGATATTCCTACCAAGTCTTGACCTTGTCAGATGAACGCTGAATTAGTTGAATTCTGCAAAAGGAAGATTGATAATTTGTTAGAAAAGGGTTTGATAAAACCTTCGAAATCACCCTGGTCTTGTACTGCATTTTATGTTAATAATGCGGCTGACAAGGAATGAGGCATCCCCAGGTTGGTTAAAAATTATAAGCCTTTGAACAAATATTTAAAATGGATTAGGTATCCTATTCCAAATTAAAAGGATTTATTATCAAGGCTATACGACACCAATATATTTTCCAAATTTTATTTAAAATCAACATATTGGCAGATTCAGATATTCAAAGAGCATTTTTATAGAACCGCTTTCAATGTCCCGATTGGACAATATGAATGGAATGCTATGCCGTTTGATTTGAAAAACACTCCTTCTGAATTTCAGAAAATTATGAATCATATTTTTAACCCATACTTAGACTTCATCATTGTTTATATTGAAGATACCATGGTTTATTCAAAAACTCTTGAAATGAATATCAAACATTTGGACATTTTCAAGAATATTATTATACAAAATGGTTTGGTGATTTCTAAGCCAAAGATGAGTTTGTTTCAAACTAATGTTAGATTTTTAGGACATCTTATTTTTCAGGGAAAGGTTACCCCAATTCAACGATCGATTGACTTTGCTTTAAAGTTTTCTAATGTTATTATAGATAGGACGCAATTACAAAGATTCTTAGGAAGTTTAAATTACATTTCCCCCTTTTACAAAAAATTATCTCGTGATTTAGCCCCTTTATATGACAGGCTTAAAAAGGATCATAAAGCACCATGTACTGATAGTCACACCACTTTGGTAAAGAATATTAAACTTCGTGTTCAATCTTTGCCTTGTTTAACTTTGGCTAACCCGGCATGGCCGAAGATTATTGAGATAGATGCGTCTAACATTGGTTATGAAGGAATATTGAAACAAATCAATTCCCATGACAAAAATGAATACTTGATTCAATTTCATTCCGGAAAGTGGAGCGATGCTCAGAATAAATATGCTACGGTAGCACATGAAATGTTGACCATCGTTAAATGCGTATTAAAATTTCAAAATGACTTATACAATCAAAAGTTTTTAATAAAAACAGATGCGCAATCTGTGAAATATATGTTTGATAAAGATTTCAAACATGATGCATCAAAGTTTATATTTGCCAAGTGGCAGGCACAATTAGTTGCCTTTGATTTTGAAATTCATTATAAAATGGGAAGTGATAACTCTCTTCTAGATTTCTTATCTAGAGAATATAGAAGAAGATAGATATTCTCTAGATAAGAAATCTAGAACAGAGTTATCACTTCCCTTTTTATGATGAATTTCGAAATCAAAGGGGGCTAACTGTGCCTGCCACCTGGCAAATATTAACTTTGATGCATCATGTTTGAAATCTGTATCAAACATATATTACACAGATTGTGCATCTGTTTTTATTAAAAACTTTTGATTGTATAAGTCATCTTGAAATTTTAATACGCATTTAATGATGGTCAACATTTCATGTGCTACTATATCATATTTTTTCTGAGCATCGCTCCATTTTCCGGAATGAAATCGAATCAAGTATTCATTTTTGTCATGGGGATTGATTTGTTTCAATATTCCTCCATAACCAATGTTAGACGCATCTATCTCAATAATCTTCGACCATGCCGGGTTAGCCAAAGTTAAACAAGGCAAAGATTGAACACGAAGTTTAATATTCTTTACCAAAGTGGTGTGACTATCAGTCCATGGTGCTTTATGATCCTTTTTAAGCCTGTCGTATAAAGGGGCTAAATCATGAGATAAATTTTTGTAAAAGGGGGAAATGTAATTTAAACTTCCCAAGAAGCTCTGTAATTGCGTCCTATCTGTAATAACATCAGGAAACTTTGAGGCAAAGTCAATCGATCATTGATTTGGGGTAACCTTTCCCTGACAAATAAGATGTCCTAAAAATCTGACATTAGTTTGAAACAAACTCATCTTTGGTTTAGAAATCACCAAACCATTTTGTATAATAATATTCTTGAAAATGTCCAAATGTTTGATATGCATTTCGAGAGTTTTTGAATAAACCATGATATCTTCAATATAAACAATGATGAATTCTAAGTATGGGTTAAAAATATGATTCATAATTTTCTGAAATTCAGAAGGAGTGTTTTTCAAATCAAACGGCATAACATTCCATTCATATTGTCCAAACGGGACATTGAAAGCGGTTCTATAAAAATGCTCTTTGAATATCTGAATCTGCCAATATGCTGATTTTAAATAAAATTTGGAAAATATATTGGTGTCGTATAGCCTTGATAATAAATCCTTTTAATTTGGAATAGGATACCTAATCCATTTTAAATATTTGTTCAAAGGCTTATAATTTTTAACCAACCTGGGGACGCCTCATTCCTTTTCAGCCGCATTATTAACATAAAATGCAGTACAAGACCAGGGTGATTTTGATGGTTTTATCAAACCCTTTTCTAACAAATTATCAATCTTCCTTTTGCAGAATTCAACTAATTCAGCGTTCATCTGACAAGGTCAAGACTTGGTAGGAATATCATCCTCAGAGAAATTATCTTCATATGGAAGTGTAACAATATGCTTTTTCCAATTCCAAAAAGCACTAGGATGATCAGCACAAATATCAATGACCATTTGTTTAGAAATTAATTTAATATTTTCCTGTACTTTGGTGGATTTCAATGTATCAAATATATTCATATGTCAACATGCTTTTGTTTCATATTAATCAAAGCATTAATATCAGGAGAAATAGGATCAGTGATAAAAGTATAACTAATATTCTGATTTTCATATGTAGAAGAAAAGCCCTTAGCAGTTATGCTAGTAAAAGGATAAATAGCATTTATGAAAGGTGTTCCAAGTATGATTGGTGGGTATAACTGATTTTTCACCAAGAAAAAGAAATGCGGTATGCAAACTTTATTTTGGAAAATACGCGTATTATGCAATTTATACTTTATATCTAAAGCATGTCCTGAAGATTATTTAACCATGTGAGTTGTTTTCTCAAAATACTTCATAGGTACAAGCCCTTCCTGAATACAACTAACATTAGCTCCACTATCAATCATAGCAATGTCAGTTAGAAAAGCTATTTTCAATTAATATGGTGCATTTAACATACCACTTACGTGCAGTAACAATTTGCATCATTCCCAAAAGAATACCTTGCCTGGGATCAAGATTAAAAGGTTTAGCAAGAGTATTTTCTTCAGCAATATTTTTTCCTTTGTTATGAACAGTTTCAATTTGAGTAAGACGATGATCACATAGCATTTTATTTTGATTAACAAATTTAATCTCATCTTTTAATTTTTCAATTCACCCTTGAGATCATCAAACGAAGAATCGCCAGTTGAAGTAGGTTGCTTATTAAGCCTATTATTAACTTCGGACAAAGAGTAAGGTGCAGAATACTCAAATTCAAAATCATTTTTTTGTTTTTCAATACTTTTTGAAGAACTAGCATTATTATTAACAGCTAATTGAATAATTTTTTCATGAATATTATTGTCAGTAACTTCTTTCAGGAGTTCTATCACGCTATCAGAAGTAATAGTATTAATATTCAAATCTTCGAATTGAGATAGTAATTTATAAAATTCATCATTTTCACAAGAGCAAATATCACCTTGACATTGGCAAGCATTGGTATTAACTTGCTGATTATTATCAGATGACTCAGGCAAATAATCTCTTCTTCCGAACCTGAATTAGTTTCATAATCGGATTAAGATCCAGAGGTGTATAAGAAACTAAAAATCTTATCGTGAATCTCTTCATCTAGTTCTATGGTTTTTAGCTTTTCAAGCTTACAATTAGGTGCTATATGCCAAAAATTTCCACACCAATTACATTTAATCTTAGCAAGCTCTCGCTTAGATCTATTCTTGATAAATCTATTAGACTTACGAAATTCTTTCCTTGCAGCCCGCTCTTCCTTAGACCTATGTCTTCTTTTCCTATTAGGCTTATCGGACCTAGAACCTTTAGAATCTCTATGATTGGTTTTGCTATTAGCCGAAGTATCAGGTAACCCAAACTGGGTACAGAAGTCTCCTAATTGAGATCTTTCTCTAAGCTTATCTATCTTAAGCTATCTAGAAAGTTTCAATTCATTGCACAAGTTTATACCTTCCTGAGTACAAATTCCTGTCAACTTACCATAAGTATAAGTGCCGTAGGGAATCTCACCTTGAGGATTCCTTAGAGTTTTTCTAACTCTTTCAGCAAATAAAGGGGGAAGGCCGTCTATAAACTTAGTTTTCCAATGCTCAAGACGGTTTTCGGGTAGTTCCATCACCCGACTCATATAAGTGTCTTTATACCAGCGGAATTCTCCCAAGTGTCTACATCGTAGACCATTTAATAGGGTACAAACAGTCTCATACTAATTGGTAAATCCACCATTGAAATGTTCTAAGATAGTTAGAACTTGGGTATAAAGAACATCTTATCTATTTCTTACTATAGCCATGCCTAAGTTATCAACTTCTTCGTTGTCAGCTGTAGCATTTACCGCAACAGCTTTTGCCTCAAAGCTAATACAGTTATCCAACCAACCTCTGAGTTGGCTAGTAAAACCTGCAATTATTATTTCGCAAATATTTCTATCTGTATTTTTTACGTTTTTACACATAGTAGCATATATCAACATTCTATGAAGTTAACTGTCTATCAGTCAACCCCTCAAGATTCTATTCATAAATCTCAGACCCACTATAAGAGGTTTTAGTCTGATTCCAGTCTCGTTCCTCGATCAGCACATCTTGAGGAGTTGGCCTGGAATAGTAATAGGTTTGTATGCTAGGTTTGTACGCAAAGTTAGTATTACCACTATTTTTCTTTGGATAACCATGAAGTTTATTAAACTCTAATTCAACATGATTTTTAGAATCAAAATTTTGTTCCATTTCATCAGCAAAATTGTCTGACAAGTCCATGGGTTTAGCACTGAATTCAGAAAACCTTTTATCAAGAATTTCTTCTAAATCAAATAGAGGTTTAAATACAAAATCCTGAATCTCAGGGGGTCGTTGCACATAAATAGAAAGTTCTAAGTTCTGTTTTGAAGTAGAAGCTTTATCGGGGGTCTTCAAATCCCTTTTTATCTGAATATCAAAGCAGTTAGTTCATCTAATTTTTTATCAAGTGAACTAATATGTTCACCCAGAACTTTGACATGAAGTCCCAAATTATTATTTTGTGAAATTAGATTATTAATTTCATTGATGCTGACTGCCGCAACATCTTCTTCAACAAATTTTTGAAAGGCAGTAAAAGTAATGCCAGTATTATTTGGCAAAATAATAGACGCCTGAGGTGGATATATAGCTTTGACAATATTACCAGATTCATCTTTATATGATTGTTTAAGGACATTGTTGAATAAAGGAAAATAGGTGGTTATAAACCAAGGTACAAAAAACATAATATGATTATGTAAAGCACAAGTTTCATAAAATTCTTGAGAAATATTATTTAGGTCATCAGCACTATAGGTGTCAAAAAACCAAGTTTTAAACCGGTTCCATTTATCACTAGAAAATTCATTTTGAACATACTTTCGTGACAGGGAACCTGGGTAAAATCTATTTGATGTACGTCCATCATTAAGTATCATTAGGGTTAAAATCCATTTCGGATGCAGAAGGATTATCCTTATCAGAAATCTCAGATGATTTATCATTAGCTCGGACAATATTCAAAAGAGGATCAATTTTGATTTTATTAGTAGATATAATAGAGAGTAGAGTATGCAAAGATGCAGCAGGATTACGAGCTGGACTATATAACGGTTCAACCGTTGAAATATGCTGGATAGCAAGCAATCTTCAATCAGAAAATGAATGTCTATTATAAAGAATACTCTTTTCCTCAAACTAAATACAAATCTTTCCATCAGAATTTTGAGTAATATGAGAATATTCTGAATTTTTGACAGCATCGGTCATCTATTCAGGAGTGGTTACAGAATCTAAAGTCCAAGTAGTTGGAAATTAATTTTCCAACTACTTGGACTTTAGATTCTATTATACCTCCTAAACTGATGACATATGCTATTACTAATTCAGAATATTCTCATATTACTCAAAATTCTGACAGTAAGATTTGTATTCAGTTTGATGAAAAGAGTGTTCCTTATAATAAACATTCATTTTTTGATAGAAGATTGCTTGATATCCAGCATATTTTGCCGATTGAACCGATATATGGTCAAGCTCGTAGTCATGCTGCTTCTTTGCATACTATATCTTCTGTTATATCTGTTGATAAAAATAAAATTAAAATTGATCCTCGTTTAAATATTGTTCGAGCTAATGATAAATCGTCTGATATTTCTGATAAGGATATTCCTTCTGCATTCGAAATGGATTTTAATCCTAATGGTACTTAATGATGGACGTACACTGGATTGATTTTAGTCCAGGTTCCCAGGCAAGAAAGTATGTTCAAAATGAATTTTCTAGTGATAAATGGAACCTGTTTAAAACTTGGTGTTTTGACACTTATAGTACTGATGACCTAAATAATATTTCTCAAGAATTTTATGAAACTTGTGCTTTACATAATCATATTATGTTTTTTGTACCTTGGCTTATAACCACCTATTTACCTTTATTCATCAATGCCCTTGAACGATCATATAAAGATGAATCTGGTAATATTGTCAAAGCTATTTATCCACCTCAGGCATCTTTAATTCTACCAAATAATACTGGTATTACTTTTATTGCCTTTCAAAAATTTGTTGACGAAGATGTTGCGACAGTCAGCATCAATGAGATTAATAATTTGATTTCACAAAATAATTATTTGGGACTTTGTGTTAAAGTTTTGGGTGAACATATTAGTTCTCTTGATAAAAAAAATTGATGAACTAACTACATTGTTAATTCAAATAAAAAAAAGGATTTGGAAACTTCTGAGAAAGATTCTACTTCAAAACAGAACTCAGAACTTTCTACTCATGTGCAAAGACCCCCTGAGATTCAAGATTTTGTATTTAAACTTCGTTATGATTTAGAAGAACTTCTTGATAAAAAGTTTTCTGAATTCAGTGCTAAACCTATGGATTTGTCAGCAATTTTTGCTGATGAAATGGAACAAACTTTTGATTTTAAAAATCATGTTGACTTAGAATTTAAAAAACTTTGTGGTTATCCGAAGAAAAATAGTTGTAATACTAAATTTGCTCATAAACCTAGCATGCAAACTTATTATTATTCCAGACCAACTCCTCAAGATGTGCTAATAGAGGAACAAGACTGGAATCAGACTAATACCTCTTATAGTGGATCTGAAATTTATGAATGGATTCATGATGGGTTGACTGATAGATAGTTGACTATTCTTGTTCATAGAATGCTTTTGTATGCTACTATATGAAAAAATATAAAAAATACATATAGAAATATTTGCAAAATGATTATTGCAGGTTTTATTGGCCAACTCAGAGGTTAGTGGGATAATTATATAAGCTTTGAGGCAAAAGTTGCTGTGGTAAATGCTACGGCTGACAACGAAGGTGTTGATAACTTGGGCATGACTCCAGTGAGAAATAGAGAAGATGCAGTTTATACCCTAGTCTTAACTATCTTAGAACATTTCAATGGTAGATTTACCAATTAGTATGAGACTGTTCGTACTCCGTTAAATGGTCTACGCTGTAGACACTTGGGAGAATTCAGATGGTATAAAGATACTTATATGTGTCGGGTGATGGAACTACCCGAAAACAATTTTGAGCATTGGAAAGCTAAGTTTATAGATGGCCGGGGGGGGGGGGGGGGGGGGGGGGGGGGGGGGG
>JAJOOE010029870.1:0-10812 GCA_036250405.1 Solanum raphanifolium
TTTAAAATTCATGAACATATTTAAAAGTTACTAAATAAAAATTATTAGGCATGCTGAAAGTAGCGCTATAGTCATAGATCTCCACATAAATTATTACACTCAAGTTATTTTAAAATTCATGAACATATTTAAAAGTTACTAAATAAAAATTATTAGGCATGCTGAAAGTAGCGCTATAGTCATAGATCTCCACATAAATTATTACACTCAAGTTATTTTAAAATTCATGAACATATTTAAAAGTTACTAAATAAAAATTATTAGGCATGCTGAAAGTAGCGCTATAGTCATAGATCTCCACATAAATTATTACACTCAAGTTATTTTAAAATTCATGAACATATTTAAAAGTTACTAAATAAAAATTATTAGGCATGCTGAAAGTAGCGCTATAGTCATAGATCTCCACATAAATTATTACACTCAAGTTATTTTAAAATTCATGAACATATTTAAAAGTTACTAAATAAAAATTATTAGGCATGCTGAAAGTAGCGCTATAGTCATAGATCTCCACATAAATTATTACATAAGCATACTGCCCGATCGTAAATTTCATGTGCTAATTTATGTCAGATTAAAGGTAAAACAAAATTTCAGGCGAACAAAGGCTTGAGATTAGATCGGTTATTATAACACAATTACTGACTTTAGCTAAGCGATATAGACAGATTTTTATGACAATCACACATATAAAAAGAATGAAATAGAAGACACAATTAGCACGTATACCCCTCCCCCAAGTTATACCATATATAGGGTTTAGAGAGTTATACAAAATATTACAAACCCTGAACAAAAGCAAATTGTAAACGACATGATACAAACCGAAAATAAACTACTAAACAAAAATGGCTTATATTCGGTATCCCGCCCTAAGCGACTCTTTCATTCTTGAACTTGAGTTCAAAACCTGTTAAACAAAATAATACCAAACACAAGATCATAGCGTAATAATAACTATATAGAAACAACACAAATATTCACAACAAACACATGAGTTTCAAACGAATCATAGAACACATAAGAACACACATTAACAAGGAAGGGATAAGGAGACTAACCTAGATGCTTCCTTTTTATTTATTTTCAAACACACGACAACATTTATACTCAATGCGGAAGGAAAGTTAAACTAAGGGAGAAACAACTAACCAATTAAGCAGAATATGTTTATCAGCAATGAAGTATTTAGCAAAATCTCCAAACCACAACAGCAACACAGCAAAAGAAAGCTCAAAGTTTACCAAAATCTTCTTCTTTAAAGAGCAGAGGTATTTTTATTTTTTGTTAAAAGTGTAGAGCATGAGTGAGTGTTCAACCATGTGTAAGAGTGAAGGGAAAAGTGTGTCCGAGTCCCCCAAGAATGAGAGAAGAGTTTTCTTTATATAGTGGAAGAGGAGGTAACATAATAAGGGAAAAGAAATAAATTAAGGATCAATTAAAATTTTCCTTATTAAGAAGGAAGACAAATTACTTATTTATTTTATTTTTACCAATTATAACCAAATACAAATTTTGCTCAATATATTTTTTTAAAATTTTTTATTTTTTTATTTTAAAAAAAAAGTAAAGCAAATCAGTCACTTATTTACCAAAAATAAAAAGGAGCAAATAAGCAATTTGTCCAACCTTAATTAAAGAAAAACAAATCATTTAATTGGTCAATAGAGCAATCAGCCAACCCTTTTACCAAACATAAAATATATATACTTACCATATAAAATAAAAATAAGTCTACCTTTTGACTAAGGCAAGAGAGCAATCGAGGATCATCAATACAACAATATCAGTCAAAAGGGATACAATTTAAGGGAAAGAGATAACGGTACATATAAGTCAAATTATAAATACTCCTAACACAATCAATCAAATTAACTCTTGCTATGAACAAAGCAATTAAAGAAATATGATCAAGCTCAATCAGGGAAAATGGTCTAATTCAATTGATAAGTTATGCACATTGACGAGCAAACAGAAACCTCCCATATCAAGACACAATATAGTAGTAATTAGAATTTTAAATGACAAAGAGAAATATTGATTAGAGGATCAATTAATACAACAATTACTGAAATCACAAGGATCAATCAATTTAACCGCAATTAAGCCACTTACCAATAATCAACTAGTTACTTCGACCGATTTTCAAAATCAAGCATATCAATTAACCAATTAATTTACCATGATCTAAATAAGAAGCAGAATTGATGAATGGAAAGAGATTTAAAACGGATCACCCACCAAAAGTGAAATAGAGAGCAATGATCAATCAACACGAATAATCAAATAACAGTAATCAACGATCTTAAGCAAATAGATAACAAAGTTCTCAAAAACTAAATTAATATTGACAGAAAAGGATATGAACTAGTAAGTAATAATCAAAGATTCACCAAGTTTTAACTTATGCATGATTAAAAAAAATACGAAATAGATATTTAGAGGGATGTACCTGGACAGATCCTAGGCTAAATTTGGAAAAATTACCGAAACTTCTAGCTTATTTCCTTGTTCTCATAGCTGTTGGCCAGAGCTGCGCCGTCGTTGCTCGCCGGAGTCGGAGCCGCTGGAGGAGAAAATCGGAGAGGAGAGAGGGAGAGTGGAGGTCGCCTTGCTGCTGCAACTGTTTGCTGCGCGGGGATGCTGGTTGCTGGCGTACGTCTCGCCGGGCGCTGCTGCTGTTGCCTCGCCGGTCTGCTGGTGGTCTCCCTCATTTTGCTGCACCTGAGAAAGGAGAAGAGAGAAGCAGCCGGAGCTGCTGTTTGCTTCGTCTGGCTGCTGTTCTCATTGCTGCTATGTCAGTGAGAAGGGAGGAGAGCAGAGAAGGCGGATGGACGAGAGGCGGAGAGGAGCGGCTGCTCCGGGCTACTTCACCGGTTGCGCTGGCCGGAGAGGAGGACTGAGGGAGGTGTCGCCGGACTGCCTGGCGGTTGCTCTTGCCGGAGTAAATGGAGAGGACCCAAAAGGGTCCTGCAGCGCTGATTAGAGAGGGAGAAAGAAGAAGAATGAATTAGGGTTTGTCTTCTTAGGTTAAAAAATAGGAAGGTTAGGTAGATTGATCTTAACCGTTGATCGATTGCGAGATGAGAGGCTGAGATTACAATAAAAGAAATCGACGGTTAGGATTAAAGATAGGGTCTTAGATCAAATTTTAAATTGGTTGTATTTGGAATGACTAAAATTGAAATAAAAGGATGGCTATAATTGAAATAAGATTGGAATTGAGGTGGCTAAAATTGAAGGAAATTAGAAAAGAATAGGTTACAATTTAAACAAATTTTGAGAAAAATTAAGGAAATGCTATTCAATTAGATAAAAATACTACACATATTAAATATCGTCATATAATTAAACACATCTAAGATTTAAAAATATTTAAATAAAGTAATTATTTCGAGTTTAACTATCGATAAGTATAATAATAAAATAATTTACTGATAATTACAAATATTTTTACAAATCAAGCATACTAAATATATAATTTTTAGATAAAATCGACTAAAATTTTAAACTCGAAATATATTTGAAAATATGTATTTAATCGAATAGCATTTTCGAAATTGGTTATAGGTCGGTCAAAATTGAGTGTCAACGTGTAGAAATAGCTTTTTGATGCAATTTGTGTCAGAACTCACCTTCAATATTTATACTGATGAAAAGAAGAGTGAAGACCATAGCTGATGCTTCCGGTTGAAGAGGATGAGATAAACATAGCTGGTGAGAGACTGAGAGATGCATATAAGGACACTGTTTTTGTGCTTTACTGAGGATTATTCCTGTTGACCATATGCATCCTTGTGATTTTAGAACAACAAAAACACTATTGTTAACTGTCAAAAACACTAAGGGCATTAGTGGAAAGAGTTACATGGTACCTGTTACTGGCAGATATCCCGTGGAATTAGTCAAGATCCTCTATGGTTATCAAAAAGAACACAAGTGATTGGAAGTAGGAAGAAACGGAGAATCTTCTTCAAGATGGATATATATTTATGGCAAAGGGCGGCCCGGGAACAAAACGTGATTGCTTTGCAGTGCTTATGATGAGGTTATATGATGTTTCTGGTATGCTTTTTCAAAAGGTTATTGCAACAGATCAGTTCAGCTGATGAGGCTTTTGTACTCCATCCTACTGAAAAAATCCTTCTTTCAGCCTGGTATATGCCCTCTACTGCATCATAAACAGGTACCCTGCCAGATGCTGCTTCCATGACATTAAAATCTTATTCTATGAGTTTGAAGATACCCTCAAGTATGTCAACCACTATGGAGTATGATGTATTGTTCTTCCTGGAAACCACCTTGCCACATTGAGCATGAGGTCACGAGGTATGGAGTCCACACCCATATCCACTGCATTGGTGACCTACCCTCGAGTTTATATTATATTATAAATAATGATATAAAATAACCATTCTACCCACTACACCCCAATACACGTAACCTCACCCCACTTCCCCTTCCAATTAACCCCACTCTCCCTCACCCTACACATATCTGCACAACACAGAACACATGTAGAAAAACCAAAAAAAAAAACCCAGAAATAATACACACACACAAAAGACAAGTACAGAAAAGGAAAAAAAATCAACATATACGGATTTTTTTTTTAGAAGAATCAGCAGACAAAAACACAACACACACAACGTAGAAAACCAAAAAAAAATAAAAAAGACCGAAACATTTTTTTTCTCTCCAAGCACATAGACGCACACCATAAAAAAAACAGCAATACACTCATTAAACTCATCAAAAACAAACGCACAACAAAGGACAAAAGTGGAGTTTGAGATTGAGTTACGTGATTTTCAGTTCGTGGTTTCTAATTGTGGTCTTTTCTTTGTGAATTAATCTTCACAAGAGGTAACACTTAATCTTCTTTGTATAATTTAATGTCATTATTATACAATCTTGATTGCAATATATTGAAATTGTCAAATTTTGTGTGTGTTTAACCCGTCATTATTCATTGATGTTATAATATGAAGTATGTTCAAATCTTTTATATCAACTTTATGATTAGATCCTTTATATAGTCATATTTAGTGTGAAATTGTTATAACGCACCGTAGTTTATTTCATGTTTATGCAATCCATAGTTTATTTCATGTTTAAGTAAAACTATGGTCCAAGTCTATTCTTATTTTTCATATTTTTAATGATGATATGTGCAGTTATGGCTTAATAAATTGAAATAATGAGAATAATTAATGACCAAGATTCATTATGTAAAGATGTTAGTTAGTAGGTTTTTCTTTTCATGTTAATGACGTAAAAAAAAGAAATTAAAAGGTAAAAAACAAAAGAAGGAGAAAACGTAATAAAAAAAGAAAAAAAAAAGGTAAAGTTAAAAAAGGGAAACGTAAAAAAAAAAATTAATTATAATTTTTTTAAGAAGACAGAAACAGAAAAAAAATATAATGAAAAGGGAAAATAAAACGTGTCAAAAACAAACATAATAATAATAATTTTAAAAAAACAAATCAAGAAATAAAAAAAATGAAGCAGAAGGGAAAGCAAAGTAAAATAATTATTAAAAATTAAAAAGAGTAAAAAGAAGGAAAACAGGAAAAACGTTACAATGAAAAAAAAAGAAGTGAGAAATTAAGAAACAAACAAATGTTGAAAGCATGAAAATAAATAAATAATAAAAAATGTATGAAAAGTCCACACACTTATAGAATAAGATAACTTTTACACGAGTTTAAAATAAAAGAATGAGGGTAAATAATTTTTTCTTTATAATATAATATCAAAATATTAAGTCAAGTCATACAAAAGTCAATAAAGCAACCGTGCTAGAACCACGAGACTCGAGGGATACTTAATACCTTCCCCTCGGTCAACAAAATTTCTTACCCGATCTTTGATTTCGCAAACCAAATAAAATAATGAGTCAAATTTCTTTTTGATTAGAGATTTAAATAAGGTGACTTGGAACACCAAAACTCAATTGAGTCAAATTTCTTTTTGATTAGAGATTTAAATAAGGTGACTTGGAATACTAAAACTCAATTCCAAGTGACGACTCTGAATAATAAACTAATCCCTATTCAAAATGTCACTTTAATTGAAAAAACTCTTCTTCTTTCAAAACATCAATTTTGAGGAAAAAACAGGGGTGTGACAGACCCAAACATATATCTTGCCACCATCATCATCTAATAATGTCCTTGAACGTAGGCTTTAAACGGTTCAGCTCATCCCAATGCTCACTTACTACAAGCAGACAACATATGAGTGGACACATACCAGCCTAATCAACGACTGAATGTGCTTAATGCGGTTATCCGTTAAGTTACACATTATGCAGAAAATTAGAAAAGAAAGATTTGAAGCATAAAAAGTCCTTGAAAAATATTGCATATATAGCATTTAGGGGAATACAAATAAGTTTATTCAAGAGGAAACAAAGCCAAAACATGTACTGCCAGTTGATGAGTCTTTTATGAAAAAAATAATAAAAAAGTAATTGTTTGGCAACAATCACCAGGTACTAGGACAAATGTAAAGAAATCACATAGTGGGAATTGAACCTGAGACCCTTGTGATTCTTTTCAACCCACTTTATTGACTTAAAAGCAATTTTTGTGTTTGTCAAACACTTCCAAAACTAAAAAATAGCCTAAACGCCAAAATTCACTTAAAATAAACCAATTCAAACACCCCCTAAGTCTATTAGAAACATTATTTACCATACCTAGAGAATTGGTAAGTGTGCATTTAACTACAACATCAAAAACAACAACTAAGTCTCAATCCCAAATCCGCTAAATGAATTCTCGCTAACAATATTACTCAATTAACTTTCATTTTGGATTAATATTATACAAGATAAAAAAAGTTCTCTGCAATTTTTACTGACATATAAATCTCTAAAACATAGAACATAAAGTAAACATACTAACATGATTAAAACATAATCCCAATTATTTTAATGGGGAAAAATTATTATCGATTATATAGATTGTTTTCTCCATTGTGTCCTATTTTTCTCTGGTTCTACAGTGGATTCTAAGAGATTGTCGGTCCATCAAAACAACTTCCTTCCATGTGATTTTAACTCTACCTCATTCCTTTTACAACACATTCACTCACCGTTGATTTTACACCTATTGGTGGAGCATTTGAAAGGAGCGAAATAGAAGATGTTTAGAAGGACAAAAGAGCTCAATTTTGAAAACCATAGCTGATTGTATTCTTTTGGTTTCCTTTTGGTGTAAAATTGATTTAGTTGAAGATGTCGAAACCTTGTTACAGCTCGTAGAATCTTTTATATAGATAACCAAGGTTTACTTTCTTTTATTATTTTTTGGACGTAATTACAACACTTCTTAATGCTGGTTTTAACATCAACAATATTTATCTTTAAAAAAAAATCTCAGTTCACACTATCAAAGTATTGTATTTACTAATTTTAGAGTATCTATCATAATCAATAGTACTTCGGAAGTTTTTTCTCTAACCAGAAGGGTCTAAGGCAAGGCGATTCACTCTCGCCATACCTTATTATTCTTGCTGCTCTTATCATTGAAACATCTATCATTCCTCTCCATTCATATAGACTAGAAAACATGGGAGTGAATAGCAGTCCCTTGATGAAAGACTGCTCGTACCAGCTGCTGCAAATTTAATGCATCATTAAGCCATTAGACACCAAAAATGACAAGAGACATTGTCCAGATCTGTCTAGTGGTGCAGTGAAACCTATGTTGCTCGGACTCTACAAAAATGTTGCCGCATCTGTGACGGATCCATTGAAAATACACTATTTTTGGAGTATCCGACACACATCCATCGATATTTTTGAAGAATCCGAGCAACATAGAGTGAAGCAGTAGATAATTTACTGATAAATTGGCATGTTTACACAGGAAGCATCTGTTGCACAAAACATGACTTCTTTTTTCGCAATAGGGGCTAAACGTGCTTTGCGAAACAAGTGGCTCTCAGGGCTGCAATTATCTCCCAAATTACATGGCCAGTCCTTTTGGATCATATACACTGTTCTTAGACAATGTTACGGTTCTATGAAATTGTCAATTCCCAATAAGCATAAAGTAATCTTGGATCATGTATAAACTTCAAAGTATATTCTTAAATAAATTGAATATGATGTTAACCATTCATCTATGGTACTGTATATCCTATCAGATTCAAACTTCTTTTATTTGAATTCATGGGAAAAAACCAAAATAATTCATTCTATATGGTTTAGAACAGAAGGATGGGGTTGACTTGACAGCTCTGACATTCTATTTATCAAAATGATGTAACTACAACTTCAGAAACGATCAAGAAGATTGTTCTGGTAGAGCATTTTGTGAGTTAAAAGCAGTTGTTATTGATTCTAAGAAAAAAAAAAAAAATGATATTACCTGAAGACAACAATAATAAAAATAATTGAATATAACTAAATAAGCACTACAAATGATATTACTAGACTTATAATGTATACGCATAAGGAAACTCACCATTATTCCTGTTTTTTTTAGCAAAAAAAAAGAAAAGGAGAAGGGTATAGTAACCATCTTTTCACATATTAAGGGTGAGATATCATCTGATTTCGTACCTCCTCAATAGGCCTTCCTAGAAAGCTCAAACAACATTCTAATTGCCATCAGCTTGTACAATTGCATTGGATGCTATTCTTTTGCAAGGATAATTAGGAAATTGTATCACAGTGATAACATAGCCGTATAAACCAAGAGAAAGAAATATTCACTTCTTATTTTCCAAGTGAAGCTCAGGTATCATGTCAAGGACGGAAGTGTTAAAGAATGACAAAAGTCCCACATCGATGGTTAATGAGATGGGTGGACTCCTTATAAGGCTTGGGCAATCCTCCTCCCTTCGAGCTAGCTTTTGGGGTGTGAGTTAGGCCTAAGACCTAATTTAACAGGAAGGATTATCTCTTACAATGTCAACTAAAATCGTAGTTGCAGTTGCATCTAAAGAGAAGCCCCTTCCAGCCATTTCCTTCAGTGATAACATAGCCGTATAAACCAAGAGAAAGAAATATTCACTTCTTATTTTTCAAGTGAAGCTCAGGTATCATGTCAAGGACGGAAGGATTATCTCTTACAATGTCAACCAAAAACGTAGTTGCAGTTGCATCTAAAGAGAAGCCCCTTCCAGCCATTTACCACAGTGATAACATAGCCGTATAAACCAAGAGAAAGAAATATTCACTTCTTATTTTCCAAGTGAAGCTCAGGTATCATGTCAAGGACGGAAGTATTAAACAATGACAAAAAACCCACATCGATGATTAAAGAGAAGCGTGCACTCCTTATAAAACATAGCCAATAAACCACACAAAGAAATAACTTTTAGGGTGCAAGTGAAGCTAAGACATAATTCAACAGGAAGGATTATCTCTTACAATGTCAACCAAAAACGTAGTTGCAGTTGCATCTAAAGAGAAGCCCCTTCCAGCCATTTCCTTCAGTGATAACATAGCCGTATAAACCAAGAGAAAGAAATATTCACTTCTTATTTTCCAAGTGAAACTCAGGTATCATGTCAAGGACGGAAGGATTATCTCTTACAATGTCAACCAAAAATGTAGTTGTAGTTGCATCTAAAGAGAAGCCCCTTCCGGCCATTTCCTTCATGAAAGTTGTCATTTCAGTAATTTTGTTGCACCTGAGAAATCCTTGTAGAACAAGGTTGTAAGTGACATTGTCTGGCAAACAACCGTTGTCCTCCATTTTTCTAATCCTATCTTTAGCTTTATCTAACAACCCTTCTAGACAAAATCCATTTATCATAGTATTGTATGTTTCGCATTCGGAAGTAATCCCATTGAAGAAAGCTTCTCGAAGATAGCATGAGCTTCATCGAGTTTACTATTTTTGCTTAATCCATTAATGACAACATTGTAAATTGCAATATTAGTATCTTCACTCTTTCTTTCCAACTTATTCAAGAGTGACATAGCTTCTTCAACAAATCCGTACTTAAAATAACCATTGAGCAATGTGCCATGAGTGTATAAATCGGAAATCGTCCCCGTAGACATCATTTCAGCATAGATTTCTCTAGCAGATCCAATTCTACCAACCTCAAACAGACCTTGCAAGATAGTATTGTAGGTAACAATACTAGGTTTTGATCCCCTTTGAGAAATTTCACAAAACAATTGCATGGCCTCGGCCAATTCCTTTTTCTTACAGTATCCATTTATTAGTATGTTATAGCTAATAATGCTAGGTTCAATGCCCTTATCTATCAAGATATCAAAAATTCTCCTAGCTCTATCTAGTTGACCACGCAAACAATATCCATCCATTATCGCATTGTAGGTGATTATATTAGGCTTTACACCCTTTTCAATCATGTGTTTCATTACTTCCTTGGCATCTTCAACTTTCCCTTCTTTGCATAGTCCATCTATTAGTACATTGAATATTTGCACATTTGGATAAATATTAAGGCTCACCATCTCAGAGAAAAAAGTTTTAACTTTTTCCCACTGACCAAGCTTACACAAACCATCAATTATTGAACTATATGTGACTAAGTTTGGAGGAATGTCTTTCTGTTTCATCTCGTTCAGAAGACTTATAGCAGCATCTAAGGGTGTGTTTGGTATGAAGGAGAATGTTTTCCTGGAAAACAAGTTGATTTTTGACTTATTTTCTCATGTTTGGTTAGTGATTAGAAAATATTTTTCAGAAAAGATTTTTAGTGTTTGATTTATGAATGAAAAATATTTTTGAGAAATATCTTTTATTTTTACTAGAGTAGAAAATAATTTTTGAAATTGAAAATATTTTTTAAAAACAAACTTAAATTATTTTT
>JAJOOE010029871.1:0-10188 GCA_036250405.1 Solanum raphanifolium
AAGGGTCGTTCTAGACCAAAATCGATATTCCGAAGCTAACCTAGCTGTCAGAATTTTCATCTGAGCACGTCTTCCAAGAAGGTTGACCAAAGTCAACTATAGGCCAAATTGCAAGGGCAAAAACGTCAAATGGCCCTAAACTCGTACCGATTGCCTCGATACTCATGTTGACCATGCTACTAGCCAAATTTGGCCATTTCGGAGCTGATGGAATCGTCAAAATTTTATTCTGAGGTCTTTTACCTGAATTTATGACCGAAATCAACTTTTCAAGTTATAAAATCTCCAAAACAGAGAAACGGGCCTAAAACCCAAACGAACGACCAGGCGACCGAACAGTCAGTGCCAGCAAGTCATAAATGACTTGGGGGGTTGCTACAGGAACGCTCTAAACGATGGAATGAATGCTTTAATTTAAAAATGACCTGGAGGGTCATTACAATATAGATTTATAAGATAATTGTTACTAGTATTTTTTTGTTAAACATTAATTGATAATGTAAACTAATAATATAAAGAGTTATTACAATGAGGGACGGATCCAGATAGTACTGATGGGTTCACCCAAAACCTCTCGGAAAAAAAATACTCAACATGTATAAGGCAGTTTTAAAACTTTTTATGTATCTATATTGATTTTGAACCTTCTAAACACAATATTAGAGGTCGACTTAGTGGTTAAGGGGTAACAAAATTCACCTCAAAGTTTCAAGTTCAAATCTCAAGGGATAGAAAACTAAATTTAATTTACACTTAACAAACCACAAATAACTTTACTGCTTGCACATATAAAAAAGAATTAAACATCATCCCTATATTTCTCAATTTTGCAGTAGAGAATGTCAATTGAAAGGAGAGGGAGAGATATGAAAAAAGAAACATAAAAGAACTAAGAGCGTGATTTTAGTTACAATGTATGGTTGGAACAAACTAACGATTTGTCTTTGATAAAATTGGTCTTGAAAGAGTTGAAAGAACTTTTAAAGGGTTCTCTGTTAAATGATGTGACGTTACTAGAAATATTTTTCTCTATCGTATTATGGAGTAATGCAGCTTAGGAATAGGCAGTACCACTTATGTTAGCACTATAATTTTGCAACAGATCTAATGGTGTCGTGCAGTACTTTATCATATATAATAGGATGAATAGTAAGTACGCCAAAATCTTCTTCTTTAGTTAACAACTAACATTACCTATACTGCAATTATAGCAGGAAGAATGACAAAAAAAGGCATAAATGCCAGAATTATCAAATTAAACTTAGCTTGATCAAATAAAAAGGAAGGTAAAAGGACAAACTTACACAATAGACATCGACAAAAGGAGGGCTCCAATGCGCAATTTAGTCGTCTGGTTTATCAGACATGGTGAACACCCAAAGTTATCACACATTTGCACAATTATCTTCATATCACTCAACATAACATATTGCACCAGCTGGGTCTGTACCGTGGATGGAATCTAACTGATTTCTCACTTCTTTGTTTGTGCCTTAAATGTTTACTTATTGTGTGTCATTTTTGATTTCTAACATTGGTTTGGACTTGAGAAGTGAAGTCTGAGTTTTTTGTGTGTACTGTTTTGTGGTCGTCTAATAGTACAATTTTATGTTTTAGCCGGTGAAAGGAAAACATAAACATGTATGTTGTTATGATCAATGTCATTATTGTTGTTTTTGAATTAAATGGAATTGGAGCATATTATTATTATTGTTATCGTTAGGGTCAGAGTCGGTAGTAGTGGTAGGGGTGGTGGAAAACATATTCTGGCGAAAAATGGCTCTTTCACACTTGTGAGAATTCTGGTGTTCCCGAGTGCTTGACTTGCGAGAACAATAGAAGCAAGAGAACATTCTAGAACTTGCATAACGTCTATCTTTGCCTACATCCTCCACCACCTTTTCCCTTTCATCCACAGGAGGTAATGGGATCCTAATCTGACTCATCCTGTCAGTGAACTTGGAGTTGAATTCAAAATAATCAGATGACGAAACAGTTGTATTGCTAGGCTCCTTAATCAGAATTTTATACTTGGCACATGAAAGGGATTGAAGCAATCTGATCAAGTCATCATCAGCCAAATTTAATTGACTTTTGATTTCTGAGTAACTCAATCTATCTGACGAATTAAACAATAACAGAACAGCAGCCTAATAAGTTCCCAGAATCAGTTCAATGGTTTTTGAATCAAACTTGCCATTGACATTACACGTACCCAATGAATAAATCCATGTCAATTTCCTGTGTTTCGCTTTTGTCTCATAGAATTCCTTGAAAACTTGTACACACTTAACCATTTCCACAAGGAGACTCAAATAACAAGATTTATAACTATGCCAGAACCCACTTGTAAGAGCTGTGACAGTTAAATCAATTCCAAGACTCAGGTTGTTGCTGAGATATTCTTGAAAATTGTTCTGATTTTCTGTAGCCAAAGTCAAGTCTGCCACCATTCCCACCATCTTTGATGTAATCTGTCCACCACATTGTTACTTTAGCTTTGCTATGATAAGCCTTTCGTGGTCATCATTGGCACTTTTATCAAAGAGCAATCGACGAGAAAGCTTCTTCCTGCCATATTGCACTTTCTCTAAAAGTTAATATCTGGATAGCAAGTGTCAATTTGCTCATGGTGTGGCAGGTATGGATATAACTTTTGCTTATTTCTGGTGTAGTGTGTTATGGTGGAATTAATGTATACACTGAGATTGCTGAAGATCGATGATTTATGATTTATTTGGCTTGCTGCAATTGCTGTTTTGCTTGGTTAAGTTTTGTTTAGGTGAAAATGCAAGTCGATAAGCGTATTAAGGTCCCCTTTATCTTTTCTGGTGGACAGCAGCTTATCTTATCATCTATCAATGTTTATAATGAGATTGCTTAATATTGATTTTTGGCTTGCTGGAATGCTATGTGAAAGTCAACAAACATCAAATGTAGCTCAAGCTGTAATACATTTGTGAGAATTAGTTCACCACCTCTTTTGCTTGCACCAGATTACGCTATAAGCTGCGTATGTTTCAACACACATTTAAACACTTCACAAAACTGTAGGAATGGAAAGCAGTTCCAGTTAGCAATATCAATTGTCGGAAGACTTTTCTATGTGACCAGTACCCTGAGCAATATTTTATTTAATATATATATATATATATATATATATATATAGATTAATATGAAATTACCTAAATAGTTAATATAAATCAATGATTAATAAATGTCAACCACGGTGATCGGAATATATATAATTAATTATTTAACTATTATGACAACCGTAGTCGGCATTATTAAATTAATAAATTATTATTTAACAAGTATTCCGACTACAGTAGTTGGTAGTATTTAAATTAATAAAGTATTATTTTACTTGGGTTCCGACTATGGTAATCGGCATTTCAGGTGCTTTAACGGTCGACTCTTAATTTATATATGGTGACTACGATAGTCGGCGAATTCCGACTTCTGTAGTCAGCAAGTATTTTCCGATGCTCAGTTTCCTGACTACTCAAAAGTAGTCAAAAATTCATCCGAAAACTCCATTTTCCGACTACATTCCGACCAATTTTGTAGTCGGCAAACAACGAAATTCTAGTAGTGTGATGGTATCTACGAAATTGCATCTTGTCAAGCTCCTCTAACCCCACGAGGTAATTGAGGGTTCATTCCTCATTGTAGCTAATTTAGCAAGATGATTAGCCATTGTGTTGCTTCTAACAACGAGTGAAGCAAAATTCATATTAAGTTTTCTTCTTTTTGCTGTCTTTGAGCATGAAATTTGTTTGTTAAGTCTGATTTCTACGTCTCTTGTAATCCCTGCTGTCAAAACATTGCAGATTTCAGTGATTATGATTTATGTGTTTCTATACGGACAGCTATACATGGTATTAAGTGGTCTACAAAGAGAACTTCTCGTTGAGGCAAAATTGAAAAACATAAAGTTAATGGAAACAGCTCTAGATTCTCAATCATTTATCCAGCTTGGACTTTTAACAGGGTTACCAATAATCATTGAGTTAGGACTTGAGCGTGGCTATCGTAACGCCAATCTCACTACTATGGAAGAACAATTCTTCATGGAGGAACCCAGTATATGTTTGGAAAACGCCGACTAACACAAAAATATATATAGTCATTCTTTTGAGTGTTTAGTAGTCACTTTGAGTATTATATTGTATTCGTGAAATAATAAGTTAGTTGATGGAATCCATGTCTCATTATAGAGATTAATTGATGTGCCTTTTTGAGAAACTTATAAGTTTTCATTATGTCAAACTTTACAAGTGGATTTATGAATCCGACACATGAAATAAGTTAAGCAGTGCTCTAAAAATATTAATCATTGAATTAAATTCCTCGGTAATTTAATTTTGGGAAAATTTTCAAAATGTCAATATTTTGACATTTAATAAGACTCCTTAGTCACACTTTCAATATTTATTTACAATATCAATATTTTAGTTTGTTTTATTTGTTTGATTTGCAAGAATACAATTATTTAATAATAGAAAAGGAGAAAATCAGGAGAGAAATTATTTTAAAAAAGGATTATATCATTTAAAATTCTCATCAGTTACAATTTTAAAGAAATCCCTTTTCTCATTCGATTGGATCAACAATTTCTATTTCTATTTTTTCTCCTTTATCAAGATCTTAATCATGCCCAGTGGTCAAAACTGTATTACATGCCAAATATATAATTTTTTTAATTTGTATTACAAAATTATTACTGATTGTATCCCAATATAATCTAATCATTACATATGAATATGATTTATGAAAGGATACAAGATTCTGGAAAAAAAAATAGCATACATGGTGGAAATAATGCAATTTGTTGAGGATTGATACGATATTTCAAAAAAAAAAATAGGAATACAGTATTCTAGAAAAAAATAGCATACATAGTGGAAATAATACAATATTCTAAAAAAATTACAAATTGACTAAGAAAAAAATAGAATACATCTATGCTTAATAAATATAAATTCGTTTGGCATACACGTTGGAATGACCACAAGCTAAAAAAGAAATACAAAGTTCTTAATAAAAATACAAATGTTGAAATAATTGACAAACAAAAATTAATATGAATACAATTTTTGCAATTTTCTTCTCTAACTCTCTCTTTTTTCTTCTTCTTCGTTTGCTATGTTTATTTTTATCGATTTTTGTTCACCAAATCCATATTCACTTGTGCATTAGTAACCCTATAAGCAAAATTCGAAATTATTAAGGGATAAGGGTCTGAAAAATATCCCAACTTTGGTCGAATTTGCTGTTCCGATACTAAACTTTCATGAGGACCTATTACCTCCCTAGACTATTTAGTACCGTATTTTTTACCCCCCCTGAAATATTTAATAGTGTATTTTAAAGGTATATATGTGCCCATGTGGACACATTACTATTTCTAATTTTGCATTAATTTTTATGTTCACGTGGGCAAATATATATGTTTAAAATACGGTATTAAGTAGTTTAGGGAGCTAATAGGTCCTCATGAAAGTTTAGTATCGTAACAACAAATTTGACCAAAGTTATGGTATTTTTCTAACCCTTATCCCAATTATTAAATATGAATGTATTAAAAATCAAACAATATATGATGTATGAATGTCAATGTAGATTACTACAATCTACTAAATCTCAAATATGAAAATAAAATCACAAAAAAAATCAAACAATAGTGTTTCAAAGACGAAAAATTCGAAATACATCAAAAAATGAAATCTCACAAAATACTTGGTGAATATGAAAACAAACTCACAAAAAAATCAAACAATATTGTTTAAAAGACGGAAAATCCGAAATACAAAATAATTGCTGAATATGAAAAAAAATCACAAGTAATCTCACAAAATACTTGTTGACTTCGAATTTACCTTTATCAATGAGTGAAAAATCTTTTGAATTAATTGTGAGATTTCTCGAACAAAGTATAGTAAATTTGAATAGATGATTTTTTTTTAACAAGGAAAGGAGATAACAATGGTGAAAAAGGGAAGAGGGAGAAAGGAGTGATTTAGGGTAAAATCCAGAAAGTGGGGTAAGTGAGTAATGGGAGTATTTTTTAATCTTTTTTTACCGGATAGGTAGTAAAAAATGGTCTAATGTGGGCCTGATTTGAGAAAAAAAGGAAAGGAAATTAATGGTACATTTTATTTTATAAAATATTGACATATTGACATTTTTAATAATTATTTTAAAGTGTAGATATTTTTAATAATTATGTTAGAGATTGTGACTAGTTTACTAATTTTTCCTTTTAATAATGATATGCATAAAGATTTAAGAGTAAAAGAAACTCATACTTGGGACAGATCTATAAAGATCCGTCTTATCAAAATGTTTTCCTATTTCCGTTTCCTGATCGGAGTTGTTGAACTCCTCGATGAAGGAGGGGTCGACTGGTGGTTCGCTGGAGTTTCGTCGAACTTGTTGGCCGGAGAAGAGAGAAGCAGAGGTTTTGTTCCATTATTTTACTTTCCACAATTTTCTCAGATTGGTTATATATTTTCTTCCATAAAAAAAGGTTTTTAACCAAAATAAACCTCTCTACCTCCCTATTCTAAACGATTTTTTAATTATGAATACCAACAGTGTTTCAATTCTAATTCAACATAACGGGTGATGGGACATATTAGGTATCTGTGATAAATCACGATTGAATTGTAATCTATTTGGTGTTTTTTCGTGATCTTTAACTTGTAAACTATTTGGTAGGTATGTGTTTTTGTATTACAGTCAAAATTAGTTGTTTAATTCTCAAAATTTAATTCGAAATCTGATCATATTATGATTTATATAATGGTGTATTATAACGACCTGTTCCCGTCAATAGCCACATGAAGATGCCATGTACTCAACAAAGAAAGAGCCAGTGCAGTATCAGTACACAACCACAGTGTACTGGTAGGATCACTTGACTATCCCACTAAGTGCAACATATATAAGCCAATACAACATAATAATAACATGCATACACCGAACATATACAATATCATCATCATTTACGAACAACGTACAATTTCACATTCTCAAGATACACAATTATATCAACTCATTGGTCCTCTCATGGAACCCAAACCCAAACAGTTAGCATACCGAAACATGGTACCGGATCCAATGTTTATGCCGGAACATGGCAACCGATCCCATGCTTATGTCGGAACATGGCAACTGATTCAAGTTAGTGTGTCGGAACACAACACCCGATCCATTCAATCAAGCCACAATCACAATCACAAGTACATTATCATAATTAATCATACATTCAAGTCATGATTCATAGCATACATCATTCATCTATCCTTATTTACAACTAGTGTGATCAATAATGTAACATTCGCATACATACATATATCATAATGAAGCAAGAACAAACATATATCACACAATCATGAAATCACAACTATCATCTACCTCGAAACAAGCTTGAATCCCCTAAGAAACTTGATTCTTCCCTTTTCGGATTCGTTCTGCATGTCTTTGGTCTACAAAGAATAATTATAACATGAGAATCAATAAACGATAACTAATTACCCGAATTACTAACAATCCTATCAACCTTTGATCCCAATATCCAAATTAGGGTTGTTTCCACCATAATTTCTAGAACAAAACCCTCCCCCATTGATAATTACCCATTAGATTACGTTCTACGGATCAAAAATTGGATTTGGGGAGTTAAAACCTTACCTTTATTCTCAAGAATGATGGAAAACTATCAAGAAGACTCCTGGGTTCGTTCCTTAGCTCTCAAGTTCGAAAATTGCAGAATAAAATGTTTTTGAAGTTTATTTCCGACTTTAAGTCTCATCTGTCCCGCCACAACAGTACTCGCCCTACTGTTGCGGCCCCGCCATGGCAGGAAAATCCCGCCTTAGCAGCTTGCACGAAAACAATGAACAATTTTAATAATTTCAAAGCCCCCATTTTACAACACACTTTCAACCATGACACTCAGAAACTACCCGTTCACGCCAAGATCAGTTTCGGGAGTTCTACTCGCCCCAATTCAATTCCGTAAAGTCGTACGGATTGCTTAAAGTCTTAGCTATCTACTCATGTAATCAAAATCATAATTAAATCACCCAATTTCTACCAAATTTTCTTAGACCTTACTGACTCCGATTTTGTCTAAATCTGGACTAGGTTGGAAAATCCGAAGTTACTACGAAAAAGTTTTCCGGCCCAAAAATTTTCCTCGTTGGCTTTTCTGTAACGATGAAAACCGGTCGTTACACATGAGTTCTCATTTTGTTTAGTCTATCTTCTTCGGGCTTAGACTAGTACTTTGGACATTCGCTACTTTAGTTTCGGGGTTGTAACCCTTTTTCTTAGATTTGTCGGTAGTAGAGTTTTGGTACATTGACTTTCAGGTTCTAGGTGTTGTTTTCCGCAAATGTTTTGGTTATTTTTTTGTCGATCTTTCAGTGTTTATGGGGACTTGTCACAACCTTGAGCACTATGATTGGCACCCACACTACCCTTTGGTGGGAGAACCACTACTACAACCCAAACCAAGCAACTAAACCAAAAACTAAAGCATTTAAGTTACGAAATCAAGTTAAATACTAAGGAAGAAATAAGGAGTTCCCATAAACTCCAAACAAAAGTCTAACAACTAAAACAAATGCGGAAGAATACATCTAGAACCTGAAAAGTCAACGTACCAAAACTCTAACAAGATCCATAATTCTAAACAAGAAGGGTTACAACCCAAACTAATGTACTAATAACTAATAAGAAATGTCTAAGTTCGAAATGTGGACATAGATGGAAATAGAACTCATGGCAGCCCGGAAGAACTGGCTCATCCTTGAATTCAAACGACGATCACTGATCTTTTAAGGGAGGTCTGTCAATAGCCGCCTGAAGATGCCCCTGTACTCAACAAAGAAAGAGAATGTGCAGTATCAGTATACAACCACAGTGTACTAGTAGGATCACACGGCTATCCCACTAAGTGCAATATACATAAGGCATTACAACAATATAACCACATGCATATATTGAACATATACAATATTATCAACATTTACGAACAAGGTACAATTTCATATTTCTCAAGATTCACAATTATATAAAATCATTGGTCCTCTCATGGAACCAAAACCCAAACAGTTAGCATACCGGAACATGGTACCCGATCCAATGTTTATGCCGGAACGTGTCAACCAATCCCATAATTATGCCAGAACGTGGCAATCGATCGAAGTGAGTGTGTCGAAATGCAACACATGATCCATTCAATCAAGCCACAATCACAATCACAAAGTACATTAGCATAATCATACAATCAAGTCATGATTCATGGCATTCATCATTCATCTATCCTCATTTACAACTAGCATGATCAATAATGCAACATTCACATACATACAAGTATTATAATGAAGCAATAACAAACATTCATCACACAACATGAAATCACAACTATCACCTACCTCGAAACAAGCTTGAAACCCTAAGAAACTTTGATTCTTCCGTTTCTGGATTCGTTCCGCTTGTTCTTGGTCTACAAACAATCAATATAACATAGGAAACAATAAACAATCACTAATTACCCGAATCACTAACAATTCTATCAACCCTAGATCATACCCATGATCCCACTATCAAAATTAGGGCTTTCCCCACCATAAATTCCATATCAAAACCTTTCCCCATCGATAGTTACCCATTAGATTACGTTCTATGAATCAAAAAACGAATTCGGGGAGTTAAACCCTTACCTTTAGCCTTAAGAATGGTGGAAAACTGTCAAGAATCACCCGGGGTTCATCTCCTTACTCTCAAAATTGAAAACTGCATAATAAAGACGTTTTGGAGTTTATTTCTGACTTAAGTCGCGTCTGTCCCGCTATGGCGGCACTCACCCCGCTACATCGGCCCCGCCACAGCGACCCTGCCCTGGTGACAAAATTCCCACCCCAGCGGCTTGCACGAAATCAGTGAGCTATTTTAATAATTCCAAGACCTCTATTTCACAACACACCTTCCACCAACGACACTCAAAAACTACCCGTTGATATACCGTGAGTTTACGATATTTCTAATACATTTCACTTACAAGTTGTGTGTGTCTAGAGCCTTTTTATATTGGTTTTTATGTGTTTTATCATGTTTTGCAGGAAAGGTGTTCAGGCGCGGAAGTTTAGAGATAGCTGAAGGAAATGCAGAAAA
>JAJOOE010029882.1:0-10792 GCA_036250405.1 Solanum raphanifolium
TTGTTTATAAATGTGTTGTGCACCACATTCAATAAACAAGAAGCTACTGGACATGTTAGAATGACTATCCTTCTTTTGCTCACCTCGTGCTATAGAGCAGTGTCTTAAGGGTTGACGTTTCTGGCTTATAATTGGTATTTGTATGCAGATAGAGATGGCTGACTCCAGACAGACCACAATTAGCCAGGGACTAGATATAACAACAAGCGAGGGTACTGGCAAGGTACCACTTGTGTAGGCAGCCCATTGTGAGACCCAGGGAGAGATATCCTCTCAGCCTCCTATAGCTCCTCCACAGCTTCAGGAGCCTCCGAGGGCTACAAGACTTTCGGCTCCACCAGCAGTACCACCTCTAGTTCCTCCTATTCCATCTGATCAGGATTTCAAAAGTGCAGTATATATGTTAGCACAGTTAGTAGCTGCACAGTGCCAACCAGTTGCGCCAGATGTTGCCAAACCTTCTGAAGGGCCCGGAAGTTCGAGAGTTTGTGAATTTCTTGCCTTGAATCCTCCATAGTTTACAGGAATAGATCACAGAGAAGACCCTCAACACTTTATTGATCAGCTTCATAGGATCTTTAGAGTCATGCATGCCTCAGCGACTGAGTCAGTTGAGTTAGCAGCATTTCGATTGCGCGATGTTACAGTTTGTGGTACGAGAGTTGGGAGAGATCTAGGGGAAAAGATACATCCCTACCCACTTGGGATAGATTTACAGAAGCTTTCATAGATCACTATTTGCCTTGAGAGATTAGGGATGGCTGGGTGGACCAATTTCTTAACCTCCGACAAGGCAGCATAGGTCTCCGAGAGTATGGGCTGAGATTTTATTCATTGACTAGATATGCACCAGCATTTGTTGATACGATGCATGATAGGGTGCATAGATTTGTGGGACGGCTCGACTCAGACTATATCGATGCTTGTTCTACCGCTGCACTAAATGATAATATGGATATCTCATGGATTCAGGCCTTTGCACAGGGGATAGAGGATCGCCGACATCTACAGTATACGAGTGAGAGGGTCGAGAGAGAGAGACAGAAGAGGGCTAGGCCCGCTGGTTCACTGGGAGATTTTCAGGTTGGTCCCAGACCTCGATATTCTAGTAGGCCACCTAGACCTCCACTACAGCAGTTTTAGGGTAGTAGATTTGATCATCAGAGCCAGTCAAGCCCAAGTAAGGGTTCACAAGCATCAAGCTCTCAGCAGCAGAGGGGTTCAGGCCAGGCTAGGACAGCACCATCGCATTGCGCTACTTGCAGTAAGATGCATTTCGGGAGGTGCAGACAAGGTTCCACAGGTTGTTATTCTTGTGGACAGGAGGGGCACGGGTGGAGAAACTGCCCGACCATAGGTCAGGGTGGTATAGGTCAGTCGACCAAGTCAGTAGTAGGTTCCTCCTCATTAGCACAATCTATAGGATGTGGACCCCAGACTTCAGCAGGTAGAGGTAGAGGCGGAGGCAGAGAGGGAGCATCTAGTTCTGGCAGTGGCCAAAACCGTACATATTCACTAGCCGACCGACAGGACGCAGAGTCATCACTAGATGTTGTGACAGGTACATTGATTGTTTGCTCCCATTGTGTTTATGCTTTGATAGATCCTGGATCTACTATATCTTATGTTACTCAATTTATAACGGGAAAGTTATGTATAGTAGCAGAGCTAAGAGAGTCTATCGAAGTTGCACAGTAGAAATTATCGACCGTCAAACCTCTATAGACCTGATAGAATTAGAGATGGTTGATTTTGACGTAATTATGGGTATGGACTGGTTAGCGTCTTGTTATGCTAATGTTGAATGCCGGACGAAGATTGTTAGATTCCACTTTCCAGGAGAAGCAGTTCTGGAATGGAAAGGTGATACAGCAACGCCAAAGGTAGGTTTATTTCCTATATTAAGGCGAGGAGGATGATTACTAAGGGTTGTATTTATCATCTTGTTCGCATCCATAATATAGATGCAGAGCCACCGACTCTTCAGTCTATTTCAGTAGTTAATGAGTTTTTAGATGTATTTCCAGACGAACTTCATGGTATCCCTCCATAACGAGAAATTGATTTTGCTATCGATATGTTACAAGGTACACAACCCATATCTATCTCTCCTTATAGAATGGCTCATGCTGAGCTAAAGGAGTTGAAGGATCAACTGAAAGACTTGCTGGATAAAGGCTTTATTAGGCCTAGTGTTTCACCATGGGGTGCACCAGTGTTGTTCGTAAGGAAGAAAGATGGCTCACTAAGAATGTGTATCTATTACCGACCACTAAATAAGGCAACTATAAAGAATAAGTATCCCCTTCCGAGGATAGATGACTTGTTTGATTAGTTACAAGGTGCTAAGTGTTTCTCAAAGATTGATTTAAGATCAGGCTACAACCAGATACGAGTTCGGGAGAAAGACGTTCCAAACACAGCTTTTAGAACTAGATATGGACACTTTGAGTTCTTGGTAATGTCTTTTGGATTAACTAATGCCCCAGCAGTGTTCATGGACCTGATGGATAGTATATTCAGGCCATATCTAGACTTGTTTGTGGTTGTATTTATTGATGATATTTTGGTGTATTCACGTTCAAAAGATGAGCATGCAAATCATCTGCGAGCAGTTCTTCAGGTTCTTCGAGACTGAGAACTTTATGCAAAGTTTTCTAAGTGTGAGTTCTGGTTAAGCTCTGTGGCTTTCCTAGGCCATATTGTATCAGATGCAGGCATTATAGTTGATACACAGAAGATTAAGGCCGTAAAGACTTGGCCCAGACCTATGACTCTGACTGAGGTTCGTAGTTTCTTAGGGTTAGTTGGGTACTACAGAAGGTTTGTGGAGGGGTTTCCTTCACCTTCAGCACCATTAACGAAGTTGACTCAAAAAGCAACTAAGTTCCAGTGTACTGAGGCTTGCGAGCATAGTTTCCAGGAGCTGAAGGACAGGTTGACATCAGCACCAATTCTTGCATTGCCAGACGGTTCAGAAGGTTATGCGGTGTATTGTGATGCTTCTGGTGTTGGGTTAGGATGTGTTCTAATGCAACATGGTAAGGTTATCGCATATGCTTCAAGGTAGTTGAGAACGCATGAGAAGAACTATCCCACCCACGATTTAGAGTTGGCTGCAGTTGTGCATGCGTTAAAGATCTGGAGACACTATTTGTACGGCGTTCATGTTGACATCTTTACAGATCATAAGAGCCTTCAATATATATTTAGACAGAAGGAGTTAAATCTACGACAGCGTCGATGGCTTGAGTTATTGAAAGACTACGACGTAGATATTTTATATCATCCAGGAAAGGCGAATGTGGTAGCCGATTTCCTCAGTTGAAAATCTATGGGTAGTTTATCCCATTTAGGTGTTGAGAAACAGGAGCTAGTGCGAGAGCTTCATCAGTTAGCTAGCTTAGGAGTCCGATTGTTAGAGGCAGATGATAGTGGGGTCACAATTCAGGATACAGCCGTATCATCTCTAGTTGTAGAAGTAAAATCACGGCAACACGAGGATCCTAGCTTAGAGCAGCTTAGAGCCAAGGCTCAGGATCAACAGTCTTTAGCATTTGATATAGCAGAAGATGGAGTCCTCAGATATAGCGGTCGATTGTGTGTTTCGAATGTTGCAGGGCTTCGACATCGAATTTTGGAAGAGGCACATCATTCCCGTTATTCTATTCACCCTGGTTCGACGAAGATGTACCATGATATTAAGGAGATTTATTGGTGGCACGGGATGAAGAAGGACGTTGCTGAGTTTGTGGCGCAGTGTCCTAACTGCCAACATGTGAAGGTTAAGCACCAAAAGCCCGCTGGGCTAGTTCAGGAGATAGTCATTCCTTTGTGAAAGTGGGAAGCAATTGATATGGATTTTATTACAGGGTTACCTCGATCTCATCGCAAGTTTGACTCTATTTGAGTAATTGTTGATAGACTAACAAAATCAGCTCACTTCTTACCAGTCAAGGCTACTTTTTCGACCGAAGACTATGTAGGGCTCTATATTAGAGAGATTGTTAGGCTGCACGGTGTCTCAGTATCTATTATCTCTTATAGAGGAGCACAATTTACCACCAATTTCTAGAAGTCCTTCCAGAAAGGATTAGGGACACATTTTAATCTTAGTACTGCCTTTCACCCTCAGAAAGATGGCCAGGCTGAGTGCACAATTTTGACACTTGAAGATATGTTACGGGCGTGCGCGCTAGACTTCAAGGGAAGTTGGGATGACCACTTGCCTCTTATTGAGTTCACATACAATAATAGTTATCATTCCAGCATTGGGATGCAACCTTATGAGTCTTTGTATGGGAGAAAATGTAGATCCCCCATTGGATGGTTCGAGGTGGGTGAGTCAGGGTTGATTGGACCCGACTTAGTCCAGCAGACAGTGGACAAAGTTAAGCTCATTCGGGAGAGGTTGCTAATAGCTCAAAGCCGACAGATATCATACTCAGATGTGCGACGAAGGGACTTAGAGTTTTGTGTCGATGACTGGGTATTCTTAAAAGTCTCACCTATGAAGAGTGTTATGAGATTTGGCAAAAAAGGCAAGCTTAGTCCAAGATTCGTTGGGCCATACCGGATCCTTCGGAAAGTAGGAGGAGAGGCTTATGAATTAGAATTGCCTACGGGGCTAGAATTTGTTCATCCAGTTTTCCATGTATCTATGCTACGGAAGTGCGTAGAAGACCCTTCTCGGGTTGTCCTAGTTGAGGATGTTCAGATCACAGAGGAGTTGTCCTACGAGGAAACTCTTGTTGCTATATTAGATCGGCAGGTCCGTAAACTGAGGACCAAAGAGGTGGCTTCGGTTAAAGTATTGTGGAGGAACAAAAATAGAGAAGAGGTGACCTGGGAAGCTGAGGATGGCATGAGGTCCAAATATCCTCACTTGTTTCATACCCCAGGGTGATGGCATATCAATTTATATTAGGGCAGTAAGGTAAGATACATATCTGATTATATATATATATATATATATATATATATAGACTATTGCTTATTATTATTGTGGTTCTCATTGTATATCTGCTCGCACTGTTATGGTGGAGTTATAGCGCTTAGCTATTTATGTCATCATATGAGACGCATAGGTTAGAAATTTTGCATTTCAGGTTCCAAGATAGTGACATTTAAAAAGGATATGCTGCCTAAATTTTGGCAACTCCAAGGGACTGAACCGCGTGACTTAGATTTTTCATTCGAGAACGAATGTTTCTAAGGAGGGAAGGTTGTAACACCCCGACTTCTCGAAACGTCTAAAATTACTCGTATCTCCATGGAAAGACAAGGAGGATAGGTAATAAATTAAGAATGATGTGGTATGTCCTATTTTAAGTGTTCAAGTGTTGCATCTCAAGTCTTGAAGTTAGGTAAGTGGAAAAATAAAAGTTGGCGGAAGTTATCGTAAGTTCCTTCTTAAAGATTTCTCTAAACTTTGGGTCAAATGTCTTGGAGGTTTTCTCCCAATCTATAAAGACTTCTGGGTCCCACGACCTATCAAATCGAAGGTCTACGAGTCTAATTTCCAACGCATAAAACCGTTTGTTCATACGACTTCAGAATAGAGAGATATTAGCGTTTTCATGGGACTACACAAGCAGGCATGTGAGGTAGGGCCCTAGGTCGGTGGAATGTTGCATATATCTTCTTCTTCAAACTTTTTCTTCATTTTTAAGCCAAGAAACAGAGAAATTAGAGAAACCCATTTATAGGATCAAGTGAAGTATAGATTTTCTTGACTTAAGTCCTTGACAAAAGTTGTTCTACGCATTGGGCTCATCATCGTGGTGTAATTTGTTTTATTGATTTTGTAGCATATCACACTTTAGTGTTAGGACAGCAAGGGTTTGAATATATTTGAAAGTTTTGAGGCATATTACAAACCTAAGATCGAGGTAAGACCCTTATTTCATCGACTTTAGCTTTTATAAGCAGCAACTAGCAATTTGCGACGGAAATACATATTTTTTTTATTATATTGTCATGGTATCTTTGATTTGTGTGTGTTGATTATGGTCCTACCTTGTTGGAGTATCGAGGGAGTTATGAGTAAAAGTCGTTAAGCCACGTGAATTTAGCGAAAAAGGTATGTTAAGGCTATTCTCTTCTTACGGCATGTTTCCTTAAAGCTTAGGAGCAATGTAATTAAGTTGTTATCGTTGTTATACTTGTAGCCATTATTGTTGATTGTTGGTTGCTCGAGTGGGTATAATCCTCTCTTATCGGGATTCTTATTCAGTAGTAGCGTTCTTATGTTGGATACAACTTAGAGGCTATTTGTATAGGTTGTTTATAACTAAATTGCTCACTTTTAGCTGTTGGATTGTTATTGTTGCCTTTGGGGTATTGTGGTTAGCTGCAGGAATGTGATTTATGCCTAGATGGGCTATGTTCTGCCAACAGGGCTATATTGATGCCTAGAAGGGTTATTAGTTGCCTACAGGGATATATTGACGCCTAGAAGGGCTATGAGTTGCCTACAGGGCTATATTGATGCCTAGAAGGGCTATGAGTTGCCTATGGGGCCATGTTGTTGCCTAAGAGGGCTTTGAGTTACCTATATGCTATATTAATGCCTAAGAAAGCTATGTGCTGCCTACGGGGCTATACTATTGCCTAAGTGGACTATGCGACTGCCTACGGGGCTAGGGGACTATCGATAGGGGTATATAGACTGATTGACACCTTCTGGGCTTATGGGGGCCTGGGTAGGTGGTCTTATGTGCTGTTTGTACCTGCCGAGCTTATGTGGGCTTGGTTAGGTTGTTGTTTTATTATTTTTGATAAGTTTAGATTTAGGAGCAGGTCAGTACACTTATATTATTCTTGATTTATTTATTAGATTATTCCAGTATATCAGGGTACCTCCTCATAGTCTATTACCTTTCATACTCTTTATATAATTTTGTACTGACGCTTCATTGCCTTAGGGGTGCTGCATTCATGCATGTAGGTCCTAACAGATGATCGAGTAGACCTCCTCAGCAACAGGATTGACTTTTATCCGGTTGGCTATCCCCTTTCCTCCGGAGCTGCCAGAGTTGGGAGGTTTGTTAGCTTTTGTTGTATATATTTTCATGGGTAGGCTGGGGCCCTGTCCTGCCAATCTTTACTACTCTTAGAGGCTTGCAGACTAGTGTGTGGGGTTTATAGCTACGCTATGGCCATGCTGGCCTAGTTTGTTGGTTTGCTGAAGCTTGTTAGTTGTGTGATGCATTGTCTTGATATACATGCTTTCAGTTTCGGTATAGAGATCATGGTGGCCTCGACAGCCCAATCAGGACATCTGTGCTAGTTGGCTATTTCTTTATATGAACTCTTGCGATTAGCTGTTTCTTTTATGGATCTGTTTACAGGGGCCTTGCCAGTCGAGGGCTAAATTTTAAGCCGAGATATACTTGTTTGTTTTCTTGACTGTTTGTGGCTACCATGCGCTAGTAGCAAATGGTTCAGCAGGGTCGGCTCGAGCCTGAGTTTTGGCATTAGGAGCCAGTTGGGCCCCTCGAGTTTGGGGCGTGACATGATCTCACTCAGAAGTTGAGCTATCATGGTGTGAGAGGACATCATAAGCATTATCGCTTGACCCACAGAACTTTCAGATTATGTCCATCATCTTGTTTAGGAATTTGCTCTTCTTATTTTCATGCTCCTTCATCTTCTTTTTCCTCCTTTCCATCTTAGACATCATATCCTTGAGATTCTGCTGCACCTACACTATAGTGGACATAGTCGAAGAAACAGTTACTGAGGATGAAGAGCTCTTTCTAGGAACAGTGGGGAGGCACGATACCAGTTCATGAATTTGTGTATAAATTTATGCATCCATGTCATATACCTATCCTGATATGTGAACTAGTATGGGGGGTCCACTCTGTAGTGTCCCACATCATGTCGAGGTGGAGTCTGGACCAACTATAGCGCTTCTCTCGATGAATGTGCCTAATGCTAGATCACACACATCAATCTTTCTCTTCTTCATCATATATCTTAGACCCTTCTTCTTTAATAGGTGAATTGTCCTATCAGGGCCTTTCATATGGTCGCCCTCCTTTCGGTCCACCCAGCCTGATATAATTATGTAATTAATGAAGGAATGTAAAGACACTTTGTACCTCCAAGGACTACCTCCTAAATCTGGTGCATGATAATTCAACTGATATCTATAGGAATTCCCTCTATTATAGCACAAATCAACAAAGCGCTATTCATAGACACATCAGTCTCATTCCTCGAAGGGATCACTCTGTTGTATATGATAGAAAGACAAGTCTTAGCCTCAGCGGTGAACTAAGAGAAGTCGATGCAAAATTTGTTCTCGATCTATTTTGGCATGTGGCCATCATGTTGGTGCCGAACAAACCATTATTTCCCTTCTTCCTGTGTTCTTGCCTTGTGCATATCATTATCACCATCAAGAAGGCCATAATATGCATTGATCTGAGTAGGGTCAAAACACAGTTATATTCCCCGCACTGTGACTACATAGTCATTGAAATAGTTGGTCAGCGATGTTGGTGTAGAATTCGTTGACCAAAGAGTTGTATCCTTTATAGCTCAGTAGCAAAAAACATCCACCCACTCGTCTTCAATCACTCATAAAGACTGAGCATGGAGCTTATTTGTTATCAAAAAAAATGCCAGTCTCATTTGTAATATTTTTTTCTAGGAGGCGAGCATTCAATTGTTTGCATTTGACAGAAAGAAATCACTCATGATTGAAGAATTCATCCCAAACAACATTTTCTCCCACTTGTTCCTCAACTCTGTTAGCATTTGCAGCCATTTTTTGCAAATAAAGTACCTATAAAAGATGCAAACACGTTAGATGAGTGTATAGGTATGTAAAGCAATGTAATCAAGCAATTAGACCAAAGAAATTAGTGAGAAAAAGAAATGGAGAAGAGTGGCAAAGCTACTATTTTTGGTAGTCAGAACTAGAAGGCAGACAACTCATTGTGATCACGGAACAATTCCTCGCGATAGCGAGAGTCCACCAGATTAATCCATCGTGATTGTGGGATTAGACATCACAATCACAAAAATTCAAATTTCAACACATCGCAGTCACATAAAACAAGATAACCACTAGAAAATTTTCATTCAGGCATTTCATTGAACAAGTTGCAAGCAACCTTTTCTCTAGCCATTTTTAACATGAATTCAACGCCCCTATGCCCTAATTTTTAGTTAATACCCACTCAACAATAATAATCAACAAACAACTCCATAAAATCAAATTTCCACACAAATGCATGCTCAAAATTTTGGGGCGAGAATCAACCCAATTTCAAATCTTACCAATCATCAAGAAACAACAAAAGAGGGAGGAAACAAGACATACCTTGGGGTAGAAGAAAACTTGAAAGGGAATTATTGCTTAAAACGATCAAAGAACTTTCCTTTTTAGAAGGGGGAAGTATTGGAGACAGTTTGAGATTTTGGAAGAACTGAATTGAAATGTAAAGATTTTGTCTTTTTAACTGAACACGAATCATCGAGATTGCAACCCACTCCTCACGTTCGCGATAGATTTCCTAATTTACCTTTCGCGATCGCTGCTATTGGCTCAAGCAATTGCGGCAGTCCATTTTTTGTGATTCGCGATCGCGGACAACGGCTCTCGCAATCGTGAAGGCTGATTAACTTCGAGACACGCTGAACTTGCTGTCAATTTTGGTGAGGTTAGGGTGCATACGGTGATTATCCCAACCCATTTTGGCGAGCGTGAGTGTACAAAAATTGTTCCAACTCCCATTTTGAAGGTGTTTCAACCACAAACTTCAACCCTTATAAAAGTTTCGCTTCCAAACATGTCAAAACAACCATCAAAATCTTTAAAACTATGAGGATTAGTCAAAAACAAAAATTCTAATGTAATCTAAAGATTTTTAAACTCAAAATGAAACTACAAATAAAAAAAATTGGAAACTAATGGGTTGCCTCCCATCAAGAGCACAATTTAACGTCGCAATGCGACGCCGGTTGCATCAACATTTATGTTTCCATTTCGAGGCGATGAACCTTCTCCCCAACTTCAAATCAATTTCTTGTTGAAATGAATGAGAGAATCAAGAGTCTCACTTGATCTCTCCGCTTCGAAGACTTGAATTTGTTACCCAACTTCACATCAATTTTTTGTTGAGGAGCACTGGGCAAGAGCAAGAGGATGCTAGCCCATTCGAAAATTCAACTTCATAATTCATGCCCTTAAAGTGAGTGACACTCTTTCTTTTAAATGAACTAAAATTTCTATAAATGATGTTTTGGCTTTTCCTTGTAACTTTAGTATTATATCTTTGATTTCGGCGTCTTGGAATTTTATTGGCTTGGTTCGGTTACAAAGACCCAAGATTTTATCCATGTTTATCACAACCCCTTTTTCTTGAGACTTCAATTCCATTAAACTCATTTTGACCATTTGACAAGGAGCATCACATACCTCAATTCTTGTTCTCACATTGTCCTTCAAAGTTGCAACTCCAAACTCAAGTTAGATCAACTCCTGTCACCGAGTTAGGTGCAAGTTACGAAAATTATACCCCATTTGGGAAATTAGATGTTGGAGCTTCTTACCATGTTCAAGATTTTAGGCCAAGGTCATGAGCCAAGTTTGAGTCACCACACCTATTTCTTCACAACAAGGCCATGGGCAATCAACATAGGGCTTACAACCCCAAGCATTTTTTTATTACAAGAAGTCATAGAAACAAAATGAAAAAGAAAACAAAAACAAATATTAACAATTTAGATAGAAACAAGTAAACTCTAAATTTTTGGGGGGGGGGGGGGGGGGGGG
>JAJOOE010029883.1:0-10479 GCA_036250405.1 Solanum raphanifolium
GAGCTAGCTTTTGGGGTGTGAGTTAGGCCTAAGACCTAATCTAACAAATATTATATTTAGAAGCTATAGTTTCTAACTTTTGGTACGAAGTTTTTGGATGCTAAAACTGTAGATGCTAAAATTAGAGATCATTGAATTAAACTACAAAAGGTTACATTATATATACTTTATATATTGGTGTTCAGTTACTTTGAAACAAAATAAATAATACGCACATAGTGGCAACAAAAACTTGAGGAATTTTATAATGGTAATTACCCACATGATGACTTTATTAATAATTATCAACTAATATCCGAATAATAGAAATAACTTAAAGATCATTGCAATATTTTTGAACATAAATGAAGAGATTCAACATTATCACATATCTCAAAAGGCTATGATGAATGATTGCAAATATCGTATTTTTTGATCAATTTTATCTTCTAATGCATGTGTGTTTTCTGATGGCAACATTTTTTTCTTTATATAATGTCTTCTCAATATTACATGATCTATTAACTATTATAAAATAATTGTGCATCATTTTTTTTCTATTCTTGTGTACACAAAGAATTGAATATTTTAACTTCACAGCATACACTATACTATTATGTAAAATGATTAAAGATTTGTTGACATTTCAGCACTGTAATTGTCACATTAAAGCACATATTATGCACATTTTGGGACTCCAAAACTTCACTACAAAAAATCTCCACAATTCAACGTATTTTCGAAAAATTCATCAGCACTCTAAATTTCACTGTAAATTTTTTTGGTGTACTCATTTACTATATTTATAAAAAGATGTTTCTAACATGTAATTTTGTTAGAGTACACCTCTTCAAGCTGTCAATGCCAAGATTAATGTTTTGGTAATTACCTTCCAAATGACTCATTGAGTGTTTAAATTTCTTGAAACTAAATGCACAATGCAAGTTAATATTTAAGACGATAAATTGCATATTCTTTTCATGTTGTAGTTATTATGAGTAGCAAGTAAATTTATTTCAAATTCATTCTAAAAGTAACAACTTATTATTATGTTAAAAATTAATGCAATAACTAAAACAAATGTTAACACATTATTTGGCTACTCTTCCTTCTCAGTTTTTCTTTTATAATTTATAGTAATAGTAACCACTTTCTTCCATCACACTTCAAGAGTATGATTTAAAGGATGAATTAGCATATGTTGAAGTGCCGGTTGAATATTTTGTTCCATAATTACACCTCAATAGAGTGTTGTGTTTGTTAACTGATTGGTACCATTTTTTTCAACTCTCTAAAAATGTGATAAATCTTTCAAGTGTAGTTATATTATTCTTATGCCATTTCTGTGGATTGTACTAGTCTCTTTTGGCTTATTATTTATTGTGATTTTAGTGATCTTTTAACACATGAACTCCACAACAAAATTACTAAGTTCAGATCTAGTTTTTCATGTTGCGTTTGCCCCTGCCTTCTTTGTCACCCTGAAACTCATGATTTGTGCCACCAAAGGTGACTCCACTTCCAAATCTTGAATTTAAGAAATCTGATCAAGGATTAATAAATATTTATTCCCCTCCATGTCTCTACCACGATGATATATTGATGATCGATATCTTGTTGGTAGCTAGTCTTTCTATCACTATTGTTCCATACAAAGTCTAATTTTGTCTGCAATCAATATAAGTATTGTTTATTTGTTCCAAGTTATAATCAACTTTTTATTTCTTCTAACTGAGCGTCCCAATACTCCCAAATGTTATCATATTTTACTAAAATATGGAGTATTATTTTGTCGATAGTTGATTATAACTTTTAAGTATATTCATATAATGTAATGTTTTCTTCATCAAATTAAATTATCAATAATTATTTTAATATTTTAAGTAATAATATAAATACTTAAATCAAGTCAACATCAAGACACGATATTCAATCAAATAATGTCTTATAAAATAGGACTAAGGAAGTTTATATGTTGAATTTTAAAGATATTTAGTGAAAAGTGTAATGATTTTAGTTATTACAAGGAGAAATCAACATTGTCATTCTTATCGTGATAGAGTGATATGCATGTCAAGTTCAATTATGTTTGATTAAAATATGACGTGTCTCTCTTATACCCACTTTTATTTTAATTTTATCCTAAAAGAAAAGCTAGAAATAAAGAAATGACATAATTAAAAGACATTGTGATTGATAATTTAAAGGTGATTAGTAAATAGTTTAACAATTGTTTGCTTCCTTAATAATCTCAGATAAGCTAGTAAATCTGAGCATTCCTTTATTCTAGTGATATTCAAGATACTATAATATTGGCAGATAAATAGGACAACCAACGTATCAAATATTGAAATCCTCCATTTTACATGCCTTTAAAAATCTATATATAGCTAAATGGAAACCAATTAAAATATCAAAATTTTATTTTCTCTTACCACATTTTTCTCTAAGCTTCTTGCATCAGTAGAAAAATGGCTCAGCATTACAACTTGTCCTCCATCTTATTGTTTGCGTTTATCTACTTTATGCATGACGACATGATAACTACTATAACGGCAAGTCGTCTTCTTCAGACCCCTAGTTTCTCAGCGCCCGCTACTCCTAGTTTTTCAACGTTCGTTGTCCCAAGTTTCTCAATGTCCACTACCCCCAGTTTCTCAATGCCTGCTACCCCAAGTTTCTCCAATTCCCCCGGTCTTTCAAAGCCTGAGAACCCTAGTTTTTCAAAACCTGAAACACCTAGTTTCTCAAAGCCTGAAACTCCTAGTTTCTCAAAGCCTAAGACACCTAGTTTCTCAAAGCCCGAAATTCCTAGTTTTTCAAAACCCGAGACCTCTAGTTTCTCAACGCCCACTACCCCTAGTTTCTCAACGCCCGCTACCCCAAGTTTCTCCAATTCCCCTAGTCTTTCAAAGCATGAGACCCTTAGTCTTTCAAAGCATGAGACCCTTAGTCTTTCTAAGCCTGAGTCCCCTAGTTTTTCAAAATCTGAAACACCTAGTTTCTCAAAATCCAAAACTCCTAGTTTCCCAAAGCCCAAAACTCCTAGTTTCTCAAAGCCAGAAACTCCTAGTTTCTCAAAGTCCGAAACTCCTACTTTCTCAAAGCCAGAAACTCCTAGTTTCTCAAAGTCCGAAACTCCTAGTTTTTCAAAACCTGAAACCCCTAGTTTCTCAAAACCAGAGACCCCTACATTTTCAAAGCCCGAGACCCCTAGTTTTTCAAAACCTGAGAGTCCTAGTTTTTCAAAGCCCGAGAGTCCTAGTTTTTCAAAGCCCGAGACTCCTAGTTTCTCAAAGCTTGATACCCCTAGTTTTCCAAAGCTCGAGACTCCAAGTTTCTCCATGCCCAAGACCCCTGGTTCACAAAAGTTCGAGACTCATACCTTCTCAAAGCCTGAGAACCCTAGTGTTTCAAAGCCCGAGACTCCTACATTCTCAAAGCATGTGACTCCTACTTTCTCAAAGCCTGAGACCCCAAGTTTCTCAATACCCGAGACCCCTAGTTCTACAAAACCCGAGATTCTTAGTTTTTCAAAGCCAGAGACTCCTAATTCCCCAAAGCCAGAGACCCCTAATTCTCCAAAGCTCGAGACCCCTAGTTTTTCAAAGCCTGAAACCCCTAGTTTCTCAAAACCTGAAACTCTTACTTTCTCAAAGCCTGAGACTCCTACTTTCTCAAATCCTGAAATTCCAAGTTCTCCGAAGCCCGAGACCCCAAGTTCTCCGAAGCTTGAGACTTCTAGTTTCTCAAAGCCCGAGGCTCCTAGCTTCCCAAAGCCCGAGACTTCTAGTTTTTCAAAGCCTGAGACACCAAGTTCCTCAAAATCTGAGACTCCTAGTTTTTCAAAACCCGAGACTCCAACTTTCTCAAAGCCTGAGACTCCGAGCTCCCCAAAGTCTGAGACCCCTACTTTCCCAAAGCCTGAAATCCCAAGTTCTCCAAGGCCTGAGACACCAAATTCCCCAAAACTTGAGACCCCTAGTTTCTCAAAGCCCGAGACTCCTAGTTTCTCAAAGCTTAAGACTCCAAGTTCCTCAAAGCCCGAGGCACCAAGTTCCCCAACCCCCGAGATGCCAAGTTTCTCAAAGCCCGAGACTCCTAGTTTCTCAAAGCCTGAGACTCCAAGTTCTCCAAATCCCTCAAGTTCCCTAAAGCCAAAAACTCCTAGTTTTTCAATGCCCGAGACTCCTAGTTTTTCAAAGCCCGAGATTCCTAGTTTCTCAAAGCCCGAGACTCAAAGTTCCCCAAATCCCAAGACTTCTACTTTTTCAAAACCCGAGACCCCAAGTTCTTCAAAGTCCGAGACTCCTAGTTTCTTAAAGCTTGAGACGCCAAGTTCCCCAAAGTCCGAGACACCAAGCTCCTCAAAGCCCGACACCCCAAGTTTCGAGATTCCAAGTTTTCCAAAACCCGAAACTCCTAGTTCCCCAAAGCCCGACACACCAAGTTCCCCAAAGCCCGACACACCAAGTTCCCCAAAGCCCGAGATGCCAAGTTCGCCAAAGTATGAGACCCCAAGTTCTCCAAATTTCGAGACTCCTAGTTTCTCAAAGCCAGAGATACCTAGTTTCTCAAAGCCAGAGATACCTAGTTTCTCAAAACCTGAAACCTCTAATTCCTCAAAGTCTGATATTTTAGCAGCCCCATAACTTGAGACTCCTAGTGTTTCTAGGCCTGAAATACCAAGTGCACCAAATCGTGAGCTACCAACTACCCCAAAACTGGAAATCCCAACATTTACAAAGCCTGAATTACCAGTTGTTTCAAATCCTCATATTCCAAGTGTATTAAAGACAGAAATACCAAAACCTTCTAAACAAACATTGTCAACTTCTCCCTAAGTAACTATGGTGTTATTCATGTGTCATGACTTGTGCCGGCTAACAGAGGATTGGATAGCATATGAATGAATTGAAAATGGGTTAGATGCAAATGGATAAATATTTGACTTGTCGGTATTTTTTATTATGTGAATAAAAATGAGTTGAACGATGGATGTTTTTATTAACCACATATTATCTACTCATAAATTGTACAAAAATGAAATTTGCTATCAAATAAAGTGAAGCACTTTCTTTTTCTGTAATTTTATTTTTTGATAAGCCAACTTACATTGTTTTTCACTCTGTTAGATGTTTGTTTTTTCTTAGTCAACATATCTAGAAGCTATAGTTTCTAACTTTTGGTACGAAGTTCTTGGATGCTAAAATTAGAGATCTTTGAATTAAAAAAAAAATCTCCACAATTCAACATATTTTCGATAAATTCATCAGCACTATAAATTCGATGTATAGCATGTTTTATCTGTCATTATACTATATAATTGTTACATGTATATTCTATATATACAGTGTAGTAAAGCTATGATTGTTCTATTTTACTATATATCATTGGCCGGGCATGATCTCTGTTTCTGCTAAATCGTCGTTGTTTATCGATCAACTGAACCATTTTTTTCCATCACATTTTGAAAGCATGGAAATGATGAATTAAGTGTTGCGCTGGTTGAATAATACTTTAATTTGGACAATGATAGAAATTGCAGAGAACGTTCTTCCATTGCAACATTCACAAATCATAAGTTTCAAAATATCATCTCATTTTCACTAATCAAATTTGATAGTTTTCATCAGTGAAAAGTTTTAAAGAGAAAATGTTAGCCATGACTAAAAAAAAGTTTAAACGTAGAATGGGTCAATTTAAAACAAAGGATTTGTCTAGTTTACTTTTTTTTTTAAAAAAAAAAAACTAAAATATCTCAACAAACTAAATAAAAACTTAAATTCAAATTCATTCTAAAAGTAGAAATTTATTATGTTAAAAATCACTGCAATAACTAAAACAAATGTTAAACATTGTTTGGCTACTCTTCCCTGTCGGCTTTTAATTTATTATTTATTCATAGTAATAGTAACCACTTTCTTCCATCACATATCAAGAGTGATTTAAAGGATAAATTAGCATATATTAAAAGTGCCGGTTGAATATTTTGTTCCACAAATATGAAATATACCTCAATAGAGTGTTGTGTTTGTTAATTGATTAATATCATTTTTTTTTAACTCTCTAAAAATGTGATAAATCTTTCAAATGTGAGCGTCCAATTTTCTTAATAGATGAATTTACAATGTAGTTATATTTTTCTTGTGCCATTTCTGTAGATTATACTAGATTTTTTTCTTATCAGTTGTTGGACATCTATTTTTGTAGATTTATGTTTTGTTGGTTCAATTTTTAAAATTTTTAATATTAAATAAACATATTTGATATGTAAATTAAAAGTATGAGTTCTGACCAATTATTTATTGCGATTTTAGTGATCTTTTTACATATATACTTCACGACAAAATTACTAGGTTCAGATGAATCTAGTTTTTCATTTTGCATTTGCCCTTGCCTGCTTTGTCACCCTGCAACTCGTGATTTGTGCCACCAAATGTGACTCCATTCCTGAAGCTTGAACTTAAAACATCTGATTAAAGAATAATAAAAAATGTTTATTTGTTCCAAGTTATAGTATAACTTTTTATTTCTTTTAACTGGTACGTCTCAAATGTTGTCATATTTTATTAAAATATTATTATTTTGTAGATAGTTGATTATAACTTTTAAGTATATTCATATATAATGTAATGTTTTCTCCATCAAATTAAATTATCAATAATTATTTTAATATTTTTAGTAATAATATAAATACTTAAATCAACTTAATATTATGATGTGATATTTAATCATAATGCCTTAAAGAATAAGACTAAGGGAGTTTATATGTTGATTTTAAAGATATTTAGTGAAAAGTGTAATGATTTTAGTTATTACAAGGAGAAATGAACATTGTCATTATTATCGTGATAGAGTGGTATGCATTTCAAGTTCAAATATGTTTGATTAAGATATGATGTGTCTCTTTTATACCCACTTTTTTTTATTATTATTTATTCAAAGAGAAAAGCTACAAATAAAAAAGGACATAAAAGACATTGTGATTGAAATTTCGGAAGTGATTATAGCTTAACAAATGCTTGCTTCCTTTATTCTAGCAATATTCAAGATACTATAATATTGCTATCACAATACAAATTCTAGATACTATAATATTGGCAGATAAATAGGTCAACTAACGTATCAAATATTGAAATTCTCCCTTTTAGATGCCTTTAAAAATCTATATATAGCTAAATGGAAAATTATTAAAATATCAAAATTTTATTTGCATTGCTCTTACCACATTTTTCTCCAAGCTTGTTGCATTTACCGAAAAATGGCTCAGCATTGTAACTTGTCCTCCATCTTATTGCTTGCATTTATCTATATCATGCATAACCACATGATAATTACTATAACAGCACGTCACCTTCTTCAAACTCCTAGTTTCTCAACGTCCGCTACTCCTAGTTTTTCAATGCCCTCTACCCCAAGTTTCTCAATTCCCACTACCCCTAGTTTCTCAACGCCTGCTACCCCAAGTTTCTCTAATTCCTCCAGTCTTTCAAAGCCTGAAACCCCTAGTTTTTCAAAACCCGAAACACCTAGTTTTTCAAAGCCCGAAACTCCTAGTTTCTCAAAGCCTGAAATACCTAGTTTCTCAAAATCCGAAACCCCTAGTTTCTCAATTCCCGCTACCTCCAGTTTCTCCAATTCCCCTAGTCTTTCAAAGCCTGAGACCCCTAGTTTTTCAAAGCCCGAAGCTCCTAGTTTTTCAAAGCCCGAAGCTCCTAGTTTCTCAAAGCCTGAAACTCCTAGTTTCTCAAAGCCCGAAACTCCTAGTTTTTCAAAGCCTGCAACACCTAGATTCTCAAAGCCTGAAACTCCTAGTTTTTCAAAATCTGAAACTCCTAGTTTCTCAAAACCTGAGACCCCTACTTTTTCAAAGCCTGATACCCCTAGTTTCTCAAAACCTGAGATTCCTAGTTTCTCAAAACCCGAGACCCCTAGTTCTCCAAAGCTCGAGACTCCTACTTTTTCAAAGCCTGAGGCTTCTACTTTCTCAAAGCCTGAGACTCCAAGTTTCTCCAAGCTCGAGACCCCTGGTTCACCAAAGGCCAAGACCCCTACATCCTCAAAGCCTGAGACCCCTAGTATTTCAAAGCCCGAGACTTCAAGTTTCTCCAAGCCCGAGACCCTTGGTTCACCAAAGACCAAGACCCCTACTTTCTCAAAGCCTGAGATCCCAAGTTTCTCAATGCCCGAGATCCCCAGTTTTCCAAAACCCGAGATTCCTATTTTTTCAAAGCCTGAGACTCCTAGTTCCCCAAAGCCAGAGAACCCTAATTCTCCAAAGCTCAAGACCCCTAGTATTTCAAAGCCTGAAAGCCTTAGTTTCTCAAAACCTGAGACTTTTACTTTCTCAAAGCCTGAGACACCTAGTTCTCTAAAGCCAGAAACCCCTACTTTCTCAAAGCCTGAGACTCATACTTTCTCAAAGCCCGAGATTTCTAGTTCCCCAAAGCCTGAGACCCTTACTTTTAACAAGCCTGAGACTCCTACTTTCTCAAAACCTGAGACCCCTAGTTTTTCAAAGCCTGAGACCCCAAAGTCTCCAAATTCTGAGACTCTAAGTTCTTCAAAACCTAACACTCCTAGTTTCTCAAAACCTAAGAGCCCTACTTTCTTAAGGCCCGAGACCCCAAGTTCCCCAAAGTCTGAGACCCCAAGTTTTCCAAAGCTTGAGACTCCTAGTTCCTTAAATCCTGAGACTCCTAGTTTCTCAAAGCCCGAGACCCCAAGTTCCCCAAAGCCTGAGATGCCAAGTTTAGCGAAGCCTGAGACTCCTAGTTCCGCAAAGCCTGAGACACCAAGTTTCTCAAAGCCTGAGACTCCTACTTTCTCAAAGCCTGAGACTCCAAGTTCCCCCAAGCTCGAGACCCCAAGTTTCCCAAAGCCGAAAATTCCAAGTTCCCCCAAACCTGAGACCCCAAGTTCTCCAAATCCCGAGACTCTTACTATTCTCAAAGCCCGAGCCGCCAAGTTCCTCAAAGCCAAAGACTCCAAGTTTCGAGACTCCTAGTCTCTCAAAGCCCGAGACTCCAAGTTTCCCAAAACCTAAGATGCCAAGTTCCCCAAAGTTTGAGATCCCAAGTTCTCCAAAGCCCGAGACTCCTACTATCTCAAAGTCGGAGACCCCAAGTTCTCCAAAATCTGAGACGCCAAGTTCCCCAAAGTTCGAGACGCCAAGTTCGCCAAAGTCCGAGACGCCAAGTTCGCCAAAGTCTGAGACTCCAAGTTACCCAAAGCCCGAGAGCCCAAATTCTCCAAAGCCCAAGACTCCAAGTTTCCCAAAGCACGAGACTCCAAGTTCCCCAAAGTCCGAGACTCCAAGTTCTCCAAAGCCCGAGACTCCTAGTTTCTCAAAGCCAGACATACCTAATTTTTCAAAACCCGAGACCTCTAATTCCTCAAAGCCCAAGATTCCAGAAGTCCCAAAACCCGAGATTCCTAGTGTCTCTAAGCCTAAAATACCACGTGTGCCAAAGCGTGAGCTACCAACTACCCCAAAACCTGAGATCCCAATTTTTACAAAGCCCGAATTACCAGTTGTTTCAAATCTTGAGATTCCAAATGTGATAAAGACAAAAATTCCAAAACTTTCTAAACCAACAGTGTCAAGTTTTCCGTGAGTAACTATGGAATTATATATGTGTCATGACTTGTGCCGGCTTATGGACGGATTAGATCGCATATGAATGAGTTGAGAAAGGATTAGATGTGAAAGGATAAAATATTCGATTTGTCGGTGTTTTATGTGAATAAAAATGGGTTGAATGATGGATTATTTTAGTATCCACATATTATCTACTCAAAAATTGTACAAAACTGAAATTTGCTATCAAATAAAGTAAAGAACTTTCTTTTTCTTCAATTTTTTTTTATAAGCCAGCTTACATTGTTTTCACTCTGTTAGATGTTTGTTTTTTCTTAGTCAACATATCTCGATGCTATAGTTTCTAAGTACGAAGATTTTGGATGCTAAAACTGTAGATGCTAAAATTATATATATATATATATATATATATACACTTTTTTAATAATTCTTAACTAATATCCGAATTCCTCTATTGTTATAGCGAATGATTACACCAAATCAATGCAACTTACAATAGGTGAGTGGTTCAATGAAGTAAATTGTCTACTTTCTGCGTTACAAATTGTTTGTCTTGTTTTAACAAATCACGTGATTTCTGTATTCTTTGCTTCAACAGATTTTTTCTCTCTGTTTCTCCCAACATATTTATTTACATACGCTTTGCTTATATGTACAAGTATGGGTACATGATTTTTTTTGGAATGTGTATGTATAATTCTTTCTTATGTTGCTTCGACATTGTTCCCATATTGTTCAACAAATACAGTACTGTATAAACTAAAATCTTTTTAGTTCAAGAAGTAACTCAGCTTATAATTTCCGTGCTCTAATTAATTCATTAACCACTCACCCAACTGCTACTTTTCTTCTTCCTTATATTATACGTGCTACTATTATTATTCTTTGATAATAAT
>JAJOOE010029884.1:0-11675 GCA_036250405.1 Solanum raphanifolium
GAACCGTTCTATGTATGATATTTGATGCCTTCATATTTTGTTGGTGGTGGGAATTGTGTGGCAAAATCAACCCGCCCCCCCCCCCCCCCTCCCCGCCACACACACTCCCTCAACCACAAAAAGTAACTTACTTATTACATCAATTCAATTAATATATGACATTTATCTAGCTTTATAAGGATAATTAGTAGTAGAAATTTAGTACATATTGTTACTACGCCATAATAAATTGACAAATTTTATGTTGGTTGTCACTTGTCAACTTAGCTATCACAATTTTTTTCCCGAATCGGCCCCTCCTTCCCAATTTCAGCCTAACTCCTTTGACTTGCAAGCAACTTATCATGACTGGTAAAGAATACTCCGTTTGTTTTATTTTATATGTTAAAGTAATTTGACTTAATAGAGAATTTAAGAATGAAGAAATTTGATTTTTGAATTGTGATTTTAGATATGCATAATGATTAATATAACTATAAAATGTATGAAACTTATAAGCATTCTTTAAAATTTTCTATTGAAAACTTGATTCGTAAATAAAAGATCCCACTTGACTTATAGTTGCTTAACAAAAGCTAGTCAAAGGTTGCGCTTCATCATGAGCTTATATCGACTAATACTTCTGTTTGATAGATCAACATTATTTGGTTGTCTATTGATAAATTAAAGAAATCTCGAGAATAAAAGAATTTATTACGTGAAATGATGAATTCCACTTTTTGAAGAATCAAGCAGCAAAAGGGGCCATGAGAACTACACTTTGGTCAGATACCAAAACTATTTCCATCATACAATGACTAAATTTGAAGTCGTTCATGAATGTCAGCTTAGTTATCCTCATTAAAAACTATTTATTTGATGTGAGATTCCGGTCAACCGATAGAATCCTCAGCCAACTTCGCAATGTTTGCTTAGTTATCAATATCTTAAATTATTTACTTGATATCTAGCTTCTCAGAATCTCAAGTGATCATAGATGGCTCATTTTCTATCGATTAAAGAAGACGTAAATCAATTCTTTTTCATTAAATATGAAATAACATTTGTATAACAATAAAAAAAAAAATTATCATTATATTATTATTTAATACTCAATAGAATTATGGACCACATAGTTTTTGTAAGTGTCCGAGGAAAGTAAGTTATCAAATAAGAAGTCAGGCAAGAGGTGTTTTGTATTAAATATTTGTCTGTGCCTCTTTATGTTTTATCTTTATTTATCGGTCCAAACACAGGTTATCATTATGTACATACTCTAGTAATAACTCTACAGTCTACTATTATATTTGACATTTTAAACCTTCACCCAACCATTAATTTAATTAAATCATTTATTGAGTGTGTGTGTGTTTTTTTTTAAAAAAAAATTATGATTACAATGGAAGAAAAGAAAGTTGTAGAACGTGAAAAGACTGAAGAATTATGTAGTCATGCATTGCTTAATTAAGCATTTAAAACAAATCTATCAGTTTAAATTTATTAAAGTTTAGAATATATAGTATTTCATAGATTTGCAAATAATGATTACATGATGATTTTTAACAGCTCTTTTGTCTTTTCAAATACCCAGCAACGCAATTGAGCAAATACCCCACAGTACCTTTTGTGGAGCACTCGTTATTACTACCCCCTCTCTCATATTCTCCAGTTCACTCAAACTTTCTTCGTTCACTTTTATTTGTCATTATTTAAGTTGACACATTCACTAAAAAAATAATTAATTATATAGATATTTTATCAAATGATCCACTAATAAATTATGTCTTAAAAAATAATTTGAAAAATAAGTATTTAATGCTGGGGTGAAATATGAAAAGAAATAATTGTCTTTTCTTGATATATCAAAAGTGACAAATAAAAATAAAAATCTATTTTAGGAATACGTAACAAGTATGTGAACGGAGGGAGTAAAAAATAATACTCCCTCTGCCAGTGGCGGAGCCAGAAATTTCATCAAGGGTGTTCAAGATTTTTTTTTTAATAAGTGAGTCGAATGTTATTTGTTTAACATAGTGATTCTACCATGAACGATCTCAACATTTGTCAATATCAAATATTAACAATCGAGTTTTTTTTTTCTTTTTGACATTGATTTTATATGATATAAATATATGATTATTGTTTTTAAAGTGAAATATTGATAGAACAAATGCGTCTAGCTTTAGAATTTTTTTTCTTAAAAAAAGAAGAAGATAAAACGCATGTATTGATTTTAGCTTGGGGTTTAAAGTTGTTAACATATATAAACACAAATTTTTAAATACATGATATCTAAATATTCAAAATTAAAATAATGTATTCATATATGATACTCAATAATATTAAAATTGTAATATTAATAATTAAGAAACTTGAGGAACATATTAATGGTGTGTGATGTTGTGTTCTACTCTTAAAATAAAATCAAAACTGTTGTGCACTCCGCGGGAGTCAGACCAGCGCACCTCGGGTGGAAATGACCACGCTTAACCACTGTGCCACAGAAGAATTTATGTCAAGGTTGTTCAACATTAATTATTTATCCCTTAAACCCAGGATTTGACCTCTCTATATCGTGTGATTTTCCGGCCAAGGGTGTTCAACTGACCACCCTTGGATGGCTGTAGCTCCGCCCCTGCCCTCCTTCTTAATTTATGTGGTACTTTTTGAATTTTGAGATTCAAACAAGTCTTTTTTTATTGTAAAATTTTCATATCTCTTTTAATTATTGTGATCAATAGTACTTTTTACATAGTTCAAAAAATGTGAAGACTCCACATGTAAATTTCTGGTCAAACTTAAGATGTTTGATTCTCGAAAAATGAAAAGTACTACATAAATAGGGACAGAGGGAGTAATTAAATTTTGATGGTGTAACCTCTTTTTTTCCTTTAGAGAAGTATTAAAACACTATCAAAATTTGAATAAGTTATTAATTAGTTTCATTTTTAAACTATTAACAGTCTTAAGAATACCTTCTACTTAACTACTTAAAGTTAGATTCACATATAATCTACTACATGACCCAATAAATGGTTTCAAACTAGTGTAAGAGCACGTCACTCTTAATAAAAAGCCAATCGAATTGTTGAAAACACTTACACACTTGGCAAGAATTTAAAAAAGTATTTTACTTGTAAAGCAAGATTGAGGATATATTTAAGTTCACTTAGTTAACTAAAAAGGTATTTTAAATGTTGTCAACAATTCGAAGATGAAGCTAATAATTCATACTAAGTTTTTTCAATGTTACTTTTTTTTATATCACCATATTACTTCATAGATAATTATAAGTAACTTACCATAAATATAGAATCTATTAAACGAGCGAAAAGTATGAGTCAATTGTTTGTGTAATTTGATTTATTTTACTAGATATATATCATTTCCACTAATATACGTATCGGCCGATTCTATAATTAAAAATTTGATCATATGAGAAGTAATAGCTTAAGAATATAATTTTCTTTTCTTTTATTAAAATTTAAATCTTAAATCTCATGATTTTCCATATATTTCATTAATCACTCCTTACTTAGTAACTCAAATTTACAACCTAAAAAGTAGGATAACAGATATTGAAGTATAAAAAATTGTTTCTCACTCCTTTTCAATTTTTGAAATTTCATATTTTTGAACTGTTTAATTTTTTTTAGTAACTCTTTCAGTTTGATTTTCTCTTGATATGTCTAATACCATGCACAAAAATTAAAAATACTTTGATATAGTATAAGTGTATATCTTTAATTTAACAACACAAAATTAAAAAAAAAATCAATTTTTTTAAAAAACTTTGTATAAAGTCAAAATCAAATTAACAAATTAAAACAAATGAAAAATACTATTGGCATAAATAAATAAATAAAACAATCGGTTGTCACCATATTAATATATATTTCTTTCATTTTAAAATAATTGGTGTTTTAAGCTGTTTATCTAAAGCAAAAATAAAAATAAATTCATATGGGTCGAGGAGTTCATTCAAATTAATCCCTCTTTAATGAAAAATATACTAGTAGTATTCTTATAATAAAAATGATATTTAATATATAATGAATCTCTGATACTTTTTAATTGTATTTACTTATTTTATTTTAAAGTTTTTAATAAAAATTGTGATTCCATCTGCAAAAAGTTACAATTTATATATTTATAAATGCCGTAAAACATACTACTCCTTCTGTCTAATAATACTTGTCTACTATTCACTTTGCACACTTCTTAAAAAACTATAGATAAAAAGATAATTTTACTATATCATCATTTGAATATAATAAAGACATGCCTTGAAAAATGTAATTTAGAAATAACTATGATTAATTATAAGAGCAAATTAAGAACTAAGTAGATAAATATTGTTAGACATTTCAAAATAATATAGTTGACAACTATTGTTGAATAGAGAAGTATAAGTTATAATAATTGATAATTTAAAATATTTAAAAGAAATAAAAAAAAAATTAAAGATAAATTTGAATCTCGAAATCTGATATGTATCGCAAAATAAATTAAAAGTGAGGAGGATATTTTCTGCCATGGGAGTCCGTATGTATCAGCCGCCTGCTAAAACCAATCAAACCAATTACACATTTACATTTCATATCATCACCAAATTACTTTCATATCGACACCTGCTTTATCATTGTATCAATTTATATGAATTATTTTTCTTTTTAGTTAGTTTAAAAAAGAATACTATTTTTATCTATTTTTATTTGTTATGTTACGTTTTTCGAAAGTCAATTTGACTAATTTCAAAGTTAAAGTTATTTTAAACAAAAAATTTAGATATTCAAAAACTATAAGAAAAGTACTATAAATTGCAATTTTTTGCATATCAATTAAAAAATATACCGCAAAATATTTGTCAAAGTTCTTATAGTTTGACTCTAAAATCCTGACAATTAAAACTGGACAGAGGGAGTAACATGTTTCTATTAAATAATTTATAACCAAACAAATATCTATAATTTATTTTGGATTAAAAGTTTCGAAATCTTTCTTTATTTAATTTCTCAAATTTTGTATTAAGTCAAATTACATCGCATAGATTGAGACAGAAAGAATAATATTTATATTAGAAAATATTTTTAAATGACTTAATATTATAGATCTTTTTAAACGCTATAAGAAGTTATACTCTTTTCCCAAAATCCCAACCGCAAAGCAGTGATGATCTTTTTTTCTTGTGAAGAATATTGACAAAATTTACAGCAATTCTTTGAAGTAAAAAAAATATGCATGGTATTATTGGTTCGTCTTTTGTAGTATTCAAATTTTCTGCATATATATAACATTGACAAAATCTGTCTGTTTATAGATTTTCTGAAGATTTTTATGATTAATTTTAACCTATAGTTCGTTCCAAATCCAATACTATCTTTTAAGCGGCCGTGGTCCAAATAGTGTTTTGTTTTTTCGATTTTCGTTACTACTTTTTACTTTATTACTGCCATCTCTCTGGTAATAAATCTGAAAAAGAAAAGGTTACTGTAGCAATGACTGGATAAATTAATTTATAAAAATAATTTAAAATGTGAAAATTGGTAGTTTCAGTTTTTTTGAAATAACATAAATTTTGTGTGTTAGCTAGCTTTTTAAATAATTACAGTTTGATAAATATCATAATGATATTGATATGGGTGATTATTAATGAGACACTCTCTCTCCCTAATTAATTTTCCACTTTTAAACTGACATATCTATTAGGAAAATAATTATTTACATAGTAAGTTTACAATTTTACTCTATTAATTATGAAGTGGATGAATTAAAGACTTAACATTTTCAAGAAGTTCTACCTATTTCAAAATAATTAATTGAGAGTATCATAGGTAAAAAAAATTTTTTTGTTATTTCTTGATTTGTCAAAATGGACAAGTAATTAGGGACAACTAATAAAGAAAAAATGGACAAGTAATTAGAGACATAGTGAGTAAACACGAACCCATAAATAGAATTCATTGTACTTCTTTTTGTAATCTAATACTCTGTTTCTAATTAATTGTCAATTTTTTCTTTTTTATTTGTCCATTTTGACAAATCAAGAAAGGACAATCATTTTTACTTATTATACCTTCAATTAAATATTTCGAAAAAGGTAGAACTTTTTGAAATTCTTAATTGATAAGAGTAAAATTGTAAACTCACTATGTCAATCATTATTTTCTTAATAATGATTCTTAAGCTAAGCTAGGACCACTTTCCTCTCTATGTTATTTTAAAAAACAATCATAAATAAAAAGAGTTATTATTATTTACCTTTTACTTCCTCCGTCCAATAATAATTGTTTACTATATTATTTTGGAATGTACAACAATACTTGTCCACTTTATAAAATCAATGGATAATTTTACACCAAGTTCCTAATTTACCCTTATCATTAATTATAGTTATTTCTTTATAACATTTTTCAAGACATTGTATTTATTATATTCAAAGGGTGATATAGTGAAATTACCCTTTAATTTATATTTTTTTTAAGAACGGTGCAAAGTCAATAGTGGAGAAGTATTGTTAGACAGAGGGAGTAACTCTTTTTAATAAACTATATATTTATGTGTTTTATCCATCAATATTAATATTAATAGTGGTGAAGTCAGAAATTTTTGTTAAGAACGACCAAGATTTAGTAAATATGTATGAAAAATATTTTTTGACTTATGTATTTCGTACACTTTTCTACATACATAGTATAATTTTCGATGAAGGACCTCCAATTGATCACCCTGGACTATATATGGATACGCCACTGAATATTAATAATGAAGGAACTTTACAATATTTGTACTTTCAAAAGGAAATTACTCCACATTTAAGGACAAAGGTAAAAAATCAAATGAATTTTTATCTAGATCTTATAAATTGAAAAATAATTTGTCATATTCTTTAATAATGTGGATAAATAATATAAAACGCAGGAAGTAATTTACCATCAAAACTCAATTGTTTGCTAATTTTAATAAGGACTTATCTTGTACGTATATATATGATAGTATAAGCAGTTATGTGCATGCGCGCATGTGATTTATCATATGATAAATTATTATGTGGAGCTGATGAAAGCCTAATAAAATGAAGTTTAAGTCTCGCTAACAATGATTATAACTTGCATCTTAAGCATACAACTTTTTAAGAATTTTGCATACGACCATGCTAATGAATTCTCCCATATATGTAGATTTTAAGGTAATCATCGAGGATTATGATAGGATAAATAGGATTTAGAATTTAAATGAAAGCTTTTTGAATAATCGAGAATTCAATCATAATAGGGAATGCTTTAATAATTTTATAGAATGCGAATTTAAATTTGTCTTAAAATCATATAGCGATATAGAAAAAAGGTGGGAAAACGGGGGGTGGGGGTCGGGGGACACTCCTCATGCTATTAAATTTATATTTAATTTTAGTTTTGCTTAAAAAATATCAAACTTTTAGATTTAATTATTTTATTTTCGAACTTTTTATTTTTTTAATAAAATAATTTATAATTATATAAATTTATATAATTTATGTTTGCTTATAAATTCTATTTTTTTTTTTAAAAATTATGTTCAACCACACAAGTCAAAATATAAGACAAAACGAAAATAATAATATTTGTCTGGGCCAATTTCGTATTAATGAGGAAGTAAATGAAAGTGCAGAAAGATCAGATAGATAAAAGAACCGGGATGATTCAAATTTAATCGAAGTTCTGTAAGCCAAAAAATATTCTCCTCTTAAAATAAATCTTATGTGATGCAAATAAAGATTAATTATTTAATATCTTAATATATTACCGAATAATTTTTATAAAATAAAAATAATAAAAAAGGAATATGGGCAGTAGTCGGTCATTGGTTGAAGGTGAGACAGATGGTGTCGTGTCCATAGATGAGAAGTAGTACTATCATTCTTTTGTAGCTCCGCATGTTATTGTTTTTCTTGTTTACGTGACAAGTGTTCGACTGATTACTCTTTCTTTTTTTAAGAATATTTTTTTATTTTTAACTTGAGATTTTAAGTTTGAGTTCTCCTAAGTAGTAGCGGAGTCAGAAATTTTAATAAGGGGTGCAAAATTTGAGAAGTAAACACACGAATTAGTAAAAGAAGGTTCGACATTTATTATACATACCTAAAAATTAATTTTAACCATATATAAATAATAATATTTTTGGCCGAGGGGATGAACCCCCTTATTATATGCTGCCTCGGGCCCTGCTCCTTAATATGAAGTCATAGTTGTTAAAGGGCGTTTTAACATTTGATGTGAATTTTTCTAGGGCGAATTTAGATATAGTGGAAACTCTAATGTGAATAACGGAAAAAGAAAAGTGAAACTTCTCTTTACCATCAAAAATACGCAATTAGCAATAAAATTTATTGATATTTTTAGTTCTATTTTCGTTAGACTGACTCAAATTAATTTTTTTTAATATTATGAGTGAAAATTTTGATTTTGCCATTGGTCATCGTCTATAGTTTTATTAGGAAAAATCTTTTTGGCCAGAATAGTAAAATAACATATTTCACATTAGATTATTTTACTCTTTTAACTTTAATACTTTTTAATTAAAAAATAGAAAAAAAATCAGTTTACTTTAAAATAAAAATTATATTATAGACTTTTTAAATTTCTGACCAAATTTTCTTGCTATTTAGCATTACCCGCTTTATTATTACTCCCTTTGTCTCAATTTATGTGACTTACTTTCCTTTTTAGTCCGTCTGAAAAAGTGACACATTTCTATATTAAGTAACAATTATATTATAAAATATCTATTTTACCCTTAATGAAATGATTTACAGCCACACAAATTTCTAACATTCATTTTGGACTATAAATTTTAAAAGTCTTCTAAACTTCATGCCGAATTAAACTAGCTCACATAAAATGGGACGGAGGAAGTACTTTAGTAGAAGAAGAAAAAGTAAAGTTAGATTAGAAAGATTGAGATGTAATGATTGTAATGTAAGAGTCCGGCAAATCCTACACATGCATAGGAGAAACACAAGTTAATCCATAATTATTATGTTGGATTGTCAAAGTAACTACTGGTCGGAAAGGTCATTAATATAATTGACCATCTTATCACTTCTAAAAATGAAAAAAAAAACAATCATTAATTAGTCCTACTATTTATTTACACTAATGCATTATCAGAAAATAGCGAGTGTAAATTTTCTCATTTTTCTTCGTGTTTGATACGAAGATAAGTTATATTTTTTGTTATATTTAAAATAATATGTATTGAAAATTATTAAGAAGAAACTGTTTGTTTATCAAAAGTGTCCTACATCTTATTATTTAACAACAGAAAAAATTGAGGGACTTCAAGATGTTATTTTTAATGTTTTATCTCGCAATAATTGATTTTCATAATATTATTTCATCATTTAAAAAATTAAAAATAACTTATCTTCATACTAATTACTAATCCTAATATAATTCATTGCAGAATTAATAACCAAATAAAAATATGACAATATATGTCACGACCTAGACCGTCATGATTGGCACCCACACTAACTCTTCGGTGGGAGAACCACTGCTACAACTCAAACCAAGCAACTAAACAAAAACTAAGGCATTTAGGTTACGGAAGCAAGTTAAATACTAAGGAAATAAATAGGGAGTTCCCATAAACTCCAACAAAAGTCTAACAAGAACTAAACAATGCGGAAGAAATAACCTAGAACCTAAAAGTCAATATACCAAAACATCTAATAATGAACCAAGTCTAAACAAGAAGGGATGCAACCCCCAACTAATGTACTAATAACTAATAGAACATAGTCTAAGTCCGGAAATGGTAGACATAGACGAAAGAGAACCCATGGCAACCCGGAAGAATTGACTCACCCTTGAATTCGAACGATCACTGATCTCCTAAGCGAGGTCTGTCAGTAGCCGCTTGAAGATGCCATGTACTCAACAAAAATTAGAGCAAGTGCAGTATCAGTACACAATCACAATGTAACGGTAGGATCACGCGGCTATCCCACTAAGTGCAACATAAGCAAGTCAAGACAACATTATAATCACATGCATATATATCAACATATACAATATTATCAACATTTACGAACAACGAACAACTTCACATTTTATAACAAATCATTGGTCCTCTCATGGAACCCAAACCCAAACAGTTAGTATACCGGAACGTGGTATCCGATCCCATAATTATCCCGGAACGTGGCAACCGATCCCATAGTTATGCCGGAACGTGGCAACCGATCCAAGTTAGTTATGTCGGAACGTGACAACCAATCCATTCAACACACCACAATCACAATCACAAATATATCATCAAGATCATACATTTAAGTCATGATTTCATGACAATCATCATTCCTCTATCTCATTTACAACAAGTGTGATCAATATTGCAACATTCATACATATACAAGTATCATAATGAAGCAAGAATAAACATACATTACACAATCATAGAATCACAAGTATATCATCAATATCATACATTTAAGTCATGATTTCATGGCAATCATCATTCCTCTATCTCATTTACAACAAGTGTGATCAACATTGCAACATTCATACATATACAAGTATCATAATGAAGAAAGAACAAACATACATCACACAATCATAGAATCACAACCATCACCTACCTCGAAACAAGCTTGAAATCCTAAGAAACTTGATCCTTTCCTTTTCGGATTCATTCCGCTTGTTCTTGGTCTACAAACAATCAATATAATACGGGAATCAATAATTAATCACTAATTACCCGAATTACTAACAATTCTATAAACCCTGGATCATACCCATGATCCCAATTATCCAATTTAAGGTTGTTTCCACCATAGAATCTATAACAAAACCTCTCACATCAATATTCACCCATTCCATTACGTTCTACGGATCGAAAAACGGATTCGGGGAGTGAAAAGATTACCTTTAGCCTCAAGAATGGTGAAAAACAAGTAGGAGTCGCCTGGGGTTCGTTCCTTAGCTCTAAAAGTCGAAAAGTGCATAATAAGGTCGTTTAGGGGTTTATTAACGACCTTAAGTCGCGTTGAGTCCGCCACAACGGCCCTCATGCCGCTGTAGCGGCCCCGCCAGAGTGGCCAAAACCCCAGCCAAGGCGGCTTGCACGAACCAGTGAGCTATTTAAAGGATTCCAAAATCCCCATTTCACAACACACCTCTAACCCACGACTCTCAGAAAATACCCTTCACGCTAAGATCGATTCCGGGAGTTCTACTCGTACGAATTCAATTCCGTAAAGTCATACGGGTTCCTTAACGAGTTATCTAACTACTCATGAAATCAAAATAAAAAATGATTCACCCAATTGTTACCAGATTTTCCTACACCTCAAAGACTCCGATTTCGTCCAAATCTGAACTAGGTTAGGAAAATCCAAATACTACGAAAAAGTTTTTCGACCCCAAATTTTCCCCCGTTGGCATTTCTATAACGACGGAAACTGGTCGTTACAATATAGTACTAAAATTGTAATATAGATTTATCTATATCCTAAGCCCCTAAAGGTGTATAGAAAAGTACGTAATCTTGTTGATTAATTTTCTTGTAAACACCCTCAATGGACAATAACCAAAAATCCAAAAATACTTTGTTTATTCTCAAGTAGGATGTGCAAATTGTTTTTATTTAGAGGCAACCAAAATTACGTCAAGATAAGTAGCATTATTTGTTTGATTAGCGAACAATTAATGGGG
>JAJOOE010029886.1:0-10486 GCA_036250405.1 Solanum raphanifolium
ATATATATATATATATATATATATATATATATATATATATATATATATATAGATTTTGATGTGATTTCTTCACTTCCAGTATTTCTTTTTTTGATATGCTTCCTCTCGAGCCGTGGGTCTACCAAAAACCTCTCTATCTCCCAAGGTTGGGGATAAGCCTGCATACACCTTCCCAAGACCCCACTTGTGGGATAACACTGGGTATGTTGTTGTTTTAATTGTTAGCAACTCTTTGGTTCCGACATCCCACATGGCATGTTTAAGACCACAAGTTTCAAAGCGCATTTTGGTACATTATACACCTATAGTTTAAGATCACAAGATCCAAAACTATTCTTTATTTTCTTAAGCTCCGTGCCCAATCAAACTAAAACACAATGAAACGGAGGGATTAATATTTTATCTATAAGCTATCTCGTATTTATATATATATATAACAACAATTTGTTAACTACACATCTGGGATATCTATATATCTATCTATATCTATACTACCTTAAATGCATGAATTCTCTAACTTGAATGATAAATTATTATAATATCCTCAACTATTTCGAAAGGTTGTGACTTTTTCGAAGGGCTGTGACTTTTTCGAAGGGTTATGACTTTTTCGATGGGTTGTGATTTTTTCAAAGGGTTGTGTCTTTTTCAATGAGTTGTTATTTTTTCAAAAGATTAGGACTTTTTTAAGGGTTGTGCTTTTTCTAATAAGGTACAATAAACACATGTTCACACTACACTTTGTTGCCTATAAATAGAGGGGTTTCCTCTCATTTTTTAAAAAGTTTTCTACCCTTCTTAGAAAAATCAAGAATGATTTGCATTAGTTGAACGAGTTCGAAGTTTAGTGGAATTTGAGGTATCACTATTCTTCTTTGATATACACGTGAAGGAACATTTTGACGTGATTGTTGATTGATCTTAGATGTATCATATATATATATATATATAATTTGATATACACGTGCAACACACGTATAGAGAAACTAGTATATATATATGACAAACCCAAAATCATATCAAATAACCAATCAACCTACAAGCCCAAAATCATTTCAAATAACCAATCAACCTACAAACCCAAAATCATATCAAATAACCAATCAACCTAAACTTCTTGGCAATAGGTGTAGTCAAAGAACCCAAGTTAGGTTTACCAAATTCAGTGCGAACCCCACACCCACATCCCAATTGTATCAATCAACACGGGTGTGGCAAGGATTTTGAGAGGTCTGAGCAAACATAGGCGGTCATCATCTTTACCTGAACATTCACGTGTGATGCAATAGCTGACATAAACTCTGTCTTGTTCACAAATTCTCAGCTGTCAATATTACTCCGCTCTCTTCCAACCACGTGAAAAATTACACCCTCTAAAATTTTCTGCTTAATATATCCTTAAGTTTCCAAGTTTAGCAAGGTTCTGTTTTCTTTTTCATTGTTACCATGTCTAAACGATCAGACTGCCTCTTAGTTCTTGACTGATTTGGCAGAATAAGTCTTTGCCATCAAACACCTGCATTTTTTCCTTCTGGCATGTGTGAATTTTGGGGTCGTCCCTTTGCAGAACCAGTAGTTTGGTCTTGATCCGCAGTATTGCTTTGCTATAGTAGACATTATCAACAGGATCCAGGAATGGATGTAGAAATCCTCTTACTCATTGGACAATTAGCATATTTTCAAATTTAACCGCAAAGAACTAAGGTTTCTCGAGGAAAAATGTAGTCATCTGCTCCTTAATTTAGATGCATGATTTCTATTTTCATAAGTAGCAATATTCTTGTATTATCTTGTCAAATATTGCTGCTTTTTAGATGTACTGTTTCTTTATTTTTGTATGCACTTTTAACCTAATTCTATTGAGATGATTTAATTCTATTTTAATTCAATCTTTAATCTGTGACATCAGATCACGCACTCAGAAATCTGTTTTCTGGTTTTGCAGGCCAAACGCCTCCCATACAGAGAATCTATGGTTTCCAAAATTCACGGGGGTAGCTCCTCCCAGGGCTCCTGGAGAGAGGAGATGCAGCAGGCTTCAGATAAGTCAGTTATAATCAGTGAAATTTTGGACCCGAGGACTAAAAACCTCTTGTCTATGTCAAAGATAAGTGACTATGTTTTGTCAAATGAGCTTGTTAGCATGGCATTGGCCATGGTGGCAGAGGATCGTCAAATAAATGATGTATTGGAAGAGCTGTTTGCTGAAGAGGTGAGGCAACTGGCATGAGTCATGCCTACTGAGTTTCCTGATTTTCTGTCTCAAATATAGTGGATTGCTCAAGTACACATCCAGTATTATCGGAGCTTTTAGCAATTATGTGTATCAGGGTATTGTAGGAGATCCAACACTCCGTTTATTAGGGAAAGCTAACAATTGAAGCAACATGATATATATATATATATATATATGAGAGAGAGAGAGAGAAATTAAAATAAAACATAATACGAGAGTGAACAGTAAAAGAGTAATGACTATATTTGAGAGCCATTTTCTCTTTTGATAGTAGAAACAGAACTAGCTAAACAAGTTTGCTCTAGATTTTCCAAATAAGTTTTTTTTTTTTTTTCGGTTTTCCATGTCCGTAGCCCGCATTGGAGCTCCGACTAAATCCGGATTGCGCACTGCAGGGCTCATTCGGGGGTGGTGCTTCCAACAAGATTTTGTCCATACCGAGGGCTCGAACTTGAGACCTCTAGTTAAGGGTGGAGTAGTCCCACCATTGCACCACAACTCAATTGGTACTTCCAAATTAGGTTGACTCTCAGTTATGTTATCAGACCTTCAATTAGTAAAGGTCTGTTAGGATGCATTCCTCGTTTTTATTAACTTGAGCTGAAGTATATCGCTTGCTTCTCAATTCTAAAATTTGACAGTATTGAATGCTTCACTAGATGCTGAAGCATGAAATGCCTTCCTATAATGGTAGTATTCTGCAACCTCCATTAAGGCTGTAGTTATTATTTTTATTGTATATGACTAATAAAACCTTCTAACATTCCAGGGAAATGAGATGCAAATAAGAGGAGCAGCCCTATACCTTTGTGACAGTGAGGAGTTGAGTTTTTATGAAGTGCTCCTGCGTGCACGGCAAAGGAGAGAGATTGTGATTGGTTACCGTCTTGCTAATGCAGACAAAGCAGTCATCAACCCCCCGGCAAAAACAGAGAGAAGAAAATGGTCAGTTAAGGATGTTTTTGTTGTTATAGCTGACAAGGAATGAAATATATGTCAATGGCAAAATCCTTCCAGCCAACCTGAATTTCTCGTGCATCACTGGTAATGCAAGATGCCGTAAGATATTGTCAGTCTCATCTCAAGTCTCTTGTTCAAATAAATGAGCTGTGGATGAAGATGAAAGAGCACCTCACATGACATTTTGATTCAGGAACCATAGCATGATACAAGCAACCAATTTTTTGCCTCATCAACTCTTCACTTAGTATATACTAGGATAATGGACTGAACAAATTTGCTGACGGATTTCTCTAAATGGCATACATGGTAGAATATTTTCTCTCATGGAAATGTGTATAATGTCATTTTAAGGATTCAACTATGTTGTATATCAACCCTACTATGTGTTCTAAAACAACAGTGTTGGCAAAACCAATTATGTTTAAAGGTCCTGTAATGCAGAAAAACATTGATGTATCATTTCTTGGGCCATCTTTTGAGCATGCTTCAACATTGTTTATTTATAATCCGTTTTTGCCTAGACATGTCAATAAAGATGATAATGTAAAAAAGGGAATAGTCAAGGAAACTTGTCAAACATCCCATGGAATGTGAAGGTACAGCAAGAGATAAAGCAACTAGCATAATATTGGAGGGCATGTTTTGCTAAATTAATATGAGTGTTTGCTATGGAATATCCAATGAATGTACTACATGGTACATAATGTCAAAATCCATGATGGGGTCAATGTTGCAATTTTTACATTTTCATTACAAAAAAAAAGAAAGAAACTCAAGGTCTTGACTATACAAATTTTAAGGTGGTAGTATGGTTGATAACCTCAGTGTCTTGACTGAATATACAATATGCAGTGTCATTCAGTTGGATTATTATTAGTTAGCTGCAAAACACTTAAATCTTCTATGCTTCAGAAAGATCGATGTTTTCACTGACGGAAAGCATAGTTTCAGGGGACGGATCTTGAGTCTCTTCGCTATCTGGTTGTGATTCATGCTTTGCAGCAGCTTGCAACACCCTGCTCTGAACATCAGTTGAAGAAGGTGAAGTTGGTAGTCCATTACGGCTTGTTTCCAACTTGCCAACTGCCCATGTCATTGCCTGGCCTCCTAGAATAACTGGGGCCAAAAGTTGCCTGCAAAAATCAACACAGTAGGCATCTGTTTAATACCATCAAAGCTAACAATTTGCAGTGTAAACATACTCTCTATCCCAATTTATGTGTTCTAGTCCCTCTATCCCAATTTATGTGACACTTTCTTTTCTAGTGGGTCCCAAACGGAATGACGCATTTCCTTACTTGGCAAATGTTTAATGACTCTATCAACATTTTACCCGTGCTGGATCCCACTTATTTGGCAAAATGTCCACAAAGAAGTACTCTTCTATTTAGAAATACATTTATTTTAAGGATAATTTTGAAACATATCAAAGTCTTTCCATATTTCTTTAACTCTGTGCCAGACTACATCACATAAATTGGGACGGAGGAAGTAGTAAAATATCTCGTATCACAAAGTACAAATTCTAACAAAGGTAATGGCATCCAACGAGTTTCTGGCAAAAAACATCATTTAACTATGCTTCAAACTTAAACTACATCCTTGTACTACCATGTGAACAAAACACATCCTTGAAGTATCTAAAATTTAACATGTTTCATCCTACCGTCAAACTCATGTTTAAGAAACTAACAGAACTAAGGCTGGTTTTCTTCACTGCATGTGCTTGGTCATGAGTATGTTTGCTATGTTGGATTTTCATTTTAGGAAGAGAAAAGAGGCATGAGACTAATTGAAAACTGGAGAATAGGGTCTGTTGCTTGAGTTGAGAAATATACGGACAACAATCTGCTTAACTTCAGCTGCATTTCTCTTGTTTCGGGCAGTAACAAAAATGCACTAAAACTAGCTGCTAATTCCAGGGGCAGCATCATAATGGTGGAATTTAAGGATATTAAGCTAAGGTTCCTTTTTGCACGGATTTTTTGGCATACTATTGTGAATTTTTAATCAAACCATGTTAGGTAGAAGCTCTCACACTACTCACTGTACAAATCTAACAGCTCAGTCTTTCTGAAGTCAAGGCCCGTAGAGGATCTACAAACTCTTATTCATGCAACCAAATCGCATTCAATCCCATGCAGTTGAATCATCTATGAACTCATTGTCGTTTAAACAAAATAAAAACATTTTTTGCTGGATGTTGAAGACAAGAGGGGAGAAGACAAAATAGCTGAAAAAAGGCCATGTGTGGTCATGCATAGCACTTCTTTTGGTCAAAGCTGTTATAGTTTCTATCAAGAAAACTAACGGAAGGATGGATCTTGTGATAATTTGAACAGTTCAGGCATGTCTTTTGTTCATTGTGGTAGTACAAGGATGTAGTTTAAGTTGATGTAATTTTATTGGCCAAAAGCTCTCATCCAACAGTGTGCCATGATAAAAAACGGATCTGGGAGAAAACCATGATGGTAACTGATAAGACTGTCAAGATCTTCTGATATAATCTCATCATAAAACGGGCTATGTTTGAGTTATCATCATTTTCTGCAGTGTTAATGCATATGCTATAAGAATGGAACTGTCCCTGACATGCTATAGACATTGAAAATTTATGGAACTCTGCAAGAAGTATTCAATTCTAGCTGGGACTGTACAAGAAGTATTCGATTCCAATTAGATTTCTTGGAGACTACTCTAACCCTAAACCCTAAACCCTAGCTTATGCCTATATAGAGGTTATTATATTTCCTTAAAGAGACATCTCGAATATTTCGCAAATTCATGAAATATTCATAAAGAGATCAAATTCAAACCATCCTAGTTCGAGAAATACGCCACTAACGGCCTTGGATCCTCAGATCATGGAGAAATCTTATGACAGAAGAATTAAGGTGGATCCTCGGATCATGGAGAAATCTTATGAGAGAAGAATTAAAGGAAGAACATAATTGTACTCATATTGATTTATCAATAAAATATTCTTGTTTCTTTAGATTTTATTTATGGTTGATTTATTTTTCATATGTTTAAAATTTTTTGGGAACAAATTGGCACGCCCAGTGGGACCAAATCTACCCTTCATCTCTTCTCTCACAAATCAGATCTGCAAATCTGAAGCCTAAAAACTGCAAAGGTGGAAGAGTGAGTACTTTAAGACTGGTCTTTGAGTTTCATCAAGCCTACGCTTCGACAAGCCTTGAAGCAGGGGACATTTGTAGACATTGAAAATTTGTGGGTATGCAAGACATATTCAATTCTAGTTGGACTCTACAAGAAGTACTCGATTCCAATTAGATTTCTTGGACGTTACTCTAACCCTAAACCCTAGCTTTAGCTTATGCCTATGTAAAGAGTATTATATTCCCTTAAAGAGACATCTCGAATATTCCGCAAATTCATGGAATATTCATAAAAAGATCAAATTCAAATCATCATAGTTCGAAAAATACACCACTAACGACCTCCGATCATGGAGAAATCTTATGAGAGAAGAATCAAGGGAAGAACAGAATTGTACACATTGATTTCAGATTTTATTTATGGTTGATTTATTTTCCATATATTTAAAATTTGTTGGAAACACATGCATCTGCACAGACTCATTGTACAAGTTATCACAAATGGTACCGAACATCTATTGTGTGTTTTGTGTCATAGCATATAGATCTAAGATTTAATTCTCCTTACAAGTAAATTCCTATGTTCGTCATATACATATAGAAAAATGAGATTTTTTTCCTTTCAAAGTAACTTCCTATGGTTGTCATATGCATATAGATCGAAGAGTTGTTTCTCCTTTCAAGTGAATTCCTAATAACTTCTCTTTTTAATCAAGACATAAAATTCCAACTTGTGTAGGCCAAGAGTTTTTTTTTTTTTTTTTTTTTAATTGGTAACTAGGCCAAGAGAATTTTAAATCTGCCCCTCATTTACAACAAGAATTCATTTCATTAGTCAATCCATAAACGATAAGCAATGGGTGCATTAGCTATTTCTTCACTTTATATTCTTTTAACCTTTATTCCATTTTAGTAAAACTTTAGGACTCTGGGTCAAAGAACAAAAATGTATTGAGTAACACTATGTAAAAGATATATAGCATTTAACAGCAATTCAATTCATGAAAAGGACTGTTACCTCACATCCTGTTTAAAATCTTCTGAATCCTCATATGAAGAAATTCGACGGTATAAAGTCTAGAAACAGAAAATAAATCCAGAATTTAGGAAATCAATTATCAGCTTTATATCTAACAAATAACAAGCTTTTAGCAATCAAATTTTGAAAAATAATCATGAAATCTTGGTTTGGCTTTGCAACAACAGAACCTAGTATGAAAAAGTTTGTCCACTCATTTCAGTAGTTGTTAGTGTATTCGGAATTTCGGACATAGGAAATTCTCTCTCTTTAAACCATAAAGGAAGTTTATTTGAAAACTAGAACAGTTACCTGACATAGGCCAAAAACTCCAACGTATTGTAGTGTTTTCTCCCACTCTAGAGAATACAAAGAAAAAAATCTTAGTGTCTTCAGTTAGGAACAAGCATCCAGTGATGCACTCGCTATCATTACACAGAATAAAAGGCACTCCCTTGCCTCCTTGTAAAACTAAGAGAGTGAAGATCGTGACTGGAAAAAGAAGAAGGAAGGTCTTCTAGTCTGATAAAAATGAGGAAGGTGCACAAGGTAAGCTATGGAAAACATTTATGAGGACATGAAAACCTATATTTCAATAAAAACCATATAAACTGCTGGAGAGACTGCAATTCATATTAATAAGCTAAATTAGTTTCGAGATTAGAAACATAATATAATAACAGATCCTCTAGTTTTATTAGTAATTTAAAGATCAACCTTAATATCGTGAAACCCAAAATTCCTATACAAAAAGTGGTCTGCTCCAGGTCCTACAGCATACTGTTGAAAATTGAACCTTGGGTTGGAAAAGGAAAGGTTTTCTTAGATTTTTGTGATTCATGAATTAATTATCTTAGTTTATGAATTTAGAAGTTAAATGTATTACTCTTAGGATACATGTATTGTTTTGGTCATGAACCAGGAAAAAGGAAAAAATTAGAATTAAATTAAGGTATGTACTAGACTAGGTACATGCTAGAAAAGTTCTATAAATACCTAGGTACTATAGCCATTTTATGTATGCAAGTAGAGGGAAGTAAAGAAAAATGATTTCCTTCATTTTTCTTCAAGAGAAAATGAGAGATTGAGAGTATTCCTCCCCCAATTTTCCGACACATATGACCACCCCCAAAAAGAAGATACAAGAAACACTCACAGAAATTTCTTCTAACTTGAATATCTAGAGACAAATTTCATAATAGCCTGTGTACTTCTCCACTAAACATTATCTGTTGAATAAGCGAACCCAAAATGGCAACTATGGAGAAATATGCAGATTATCAGAATATTTGGCAGAAATTGCAGACTCACCAACCAATGCATATGCTGCTGCTACCAAACCCTGCCAAGAGTGCATCACATAAGTTAGTGAAGCAAGCAAACAACATTTCAAGTGTGATAAAGCTAACCAAAATCTTGCATCACTAAGGACAGGAATAAGGCTTGGTAAACATGAAAGGAAAAAAAAGCACGACATATCTATTTCAGTATTCGTAAGCTTTAAACTTGGCATAATACATAGATAGACACCTTAACTTCGTCTCAACTGACAATTGAACACCCCAACTTTGAAATGCACATCTAGACACCATAATTTGGTTTAAGTTGGCCCCGTAAACACACTTTTCTGGATGTGCATTCTCAAATTTGGGTGTTTACGAGGCCAACTTAAACCAAGTTAAGTGTCTAGATGTGCGTTGTCAAAGTTAGGGCATTTTTAGTTGCCAGTTGAGGTTAAGTTAAGGACCGAATTCAATCATTAGACGCTCTAAGGTTATACTGAGGCAAATATGTATATATACCAATTGTTGGTCTATAGGGAAGTGATGTGGCACCAATTCATAGACCATGATATGCATTTAACTTATTTTCTTAGATTGTATGCTTTTTCCTTCAAATCTGCCAATGCAAGTGCTCTAACAAAAAAAAAATGAAAGTCACATCTTTAGACATAACAAAAACTGAATAGTCAAGTCTTTCTACTTTAACTCCTTAATTGTGGTTCCTCCATTTCTCTTCTTTCTGCCACGAACTGTTAACCCCAACTCAATCTTTCTTTCTGTTAGCAGAAATGTGAATAATAAAGAACAAGGAAGAACAACAATATTTAACGTGGTTCGGATCAGAATGATCCTACGTCTACCAGCGAACAATTGCATGTATATTAACAAAGAAAGGGAAGAGATCCCAAATACATCTAAGAGAATTGCTCTACTAATTCTCTACTCTTCTAATGTATTTTGCTATAGGTTTAGGATGATTTTAACAATGAAGAATGACCATCCTTTTATAAGTGGCCAAACTTGAGCTCCAAGCACAAAGAAAAGAAATACAAAATTTGTCTTCCACAAATTTTAGCTTGATCTCCAAGTTTAATTCCTAGCCAAGTAAATTGGCACATGGAATTTTCTTCCATTGGGTTTGATCCCACAAGGACCAAACCAACTCTTTCAATCTCCACCTTGGTATGCATTCCGAGCATGCATATGAACAACTTCGGCCAAAACTTCTAAGCTTACTGGGCAATCTCGTTGTAAGAAACAAGAATAATTAAACCTTCGTTGAACCACTAGCTCCACCTAGCAGTTGCTATCCCAGAGTTGTATCAGTTGATGTAGGGGTGTTCACGGTTTGGTTTGGGTCGGTTATTGGTCAAAACCAAAACCAAACCAACTTAATCGGTTTTAAAATTATCAAAACCAAACCAAACCAAATATAATATACATTTATCGGTTTGGTTGTTTTCGGTTTTGGTTCGATTTGGTTCGGTTTTTCGGTTATTAACCATACATAAAAATAAAAGAAACAATTTATTCAAAACGTGAAAAAAGTGACAACAATCCATTCAAACAAAAAAATAGTTAGAATGACTGGCATTACAGAACTTTCGATCATTGAATTTACTGAATAAAACTTCAAAATTCACTATTTTGGATAGAAGGAAGAGACAATGACATTTTCAATCCCACAAAGAATTTCCATAGGCACTCATATACATGAAACCAATAAGAAAAATGTTCTCACCTTAGACAATTTTTCTTTCATAAATAATTATAAATAAATTTTGATGAAACATATATAAAATCTTTAAAATTGTTTATGAATATAATATATTATGTATGTATAATAATAAAATTTATGTATATA
>JAJOOE010029887.1:0-10262 GCA_036250405.1 Solanum raphanifolium
TCAATATATATATATATATATATATATATATATATATATATATATATTCTTATTATTAATTATTCTACAATATTTATTACTAGTTTCAATAGATATTAACGCCAAAGTTTTGTAAGAATTTCAAGTCATATTTAATACTAATATATTCTTCTTTATGACACACAAATATTTATCATAAATTTATGACAAGAAAATACTTACGAGTATTCTAACTAGCGTGTTATTATATTCCCTAGTATTTGATTTAGAGTTATACGTTAGTAGCATATATACAACATAAAAATATAAATCGAAAACGTATTAATATTATGCCTAGTAAAGTATCATAATAATACCTAAAGCAAGTTATGTATGCAGTAATTAAATTGTAGATCAAAGACTTATGTAAGTCCTAACTATTAGAGATGTTATAATCATATAAATGTATACCTGACTCGGAAAGAAAACTAATTAACTTTTAGAAAAAAAGATAATCCCAAATTAAGTAGGTCTCAATTGGTTAGAGACTCATGCTGATAACGTGTTGTAAATGAGAGGAAAAATACAATTATACTAAACAAGAAAGGAAGACAAATGGTAATGGAAAGTATAGATAGAGAGTTTTATTTAATCTCTTCAAGTGTGTCTTTCTTAAGGGTGAAGAATACCCTTTTATAGGATGTAGAAATCATCCGTTTACAACCTTAAACCAAATACGTTAGTATATTTTTAAGGCATACATTAAATAAATACATTACTTTAGGTTGTTGATGTAAAGAAACATCCACAATTAAATGGATTTGTAACAAATAAATTGTTTTTGATTTTTTAAATTATATGTAAAATAAATATTTATTTTTAATATTATGAATAAATAAAAGTTGACAAAGGAAATAATACACACATGAACATAATTATAAATATTTATTTGTGTGAGCATACATCAAAATGATGCAATTTATCGTAGTTATGTAATTTGATAAATATACATATATTAATTAATCATATAATTCCCTTTGATCATAATTAGTTCATCAAATATGAGATAGGTAAAGACCATAACATATGCAAAGCCAATGAGAAACAGGTGCAGAATTAATACTAAAACAAGATCATGGAGATGTTAACCTGATTCAAAGAACAAATTCTCTTGCACTTTTTGGATACATTTCATTTAATATCTAAAAAGTGGGGGATAGATCAACAGTCTGCCTCGAGTCTAGAGCTGATCTTCCCCAAATCAGCTTAGTGTTCATGCACGAGCTACTTAATAGACTTTTCAGAACTATCATGAGGTCTTTTCACATTATGGCATATGCTTGACATCTTGGTCTATGAAAAAGCCCTTTCAGAAGAGGAAAAGACACGAAAAACTCTCTCTAAACATATTACTAGCTTCATGTCACGACTCAGACCATCGTGATTGGCACCCACACTAACCCTTCGGTGGGAGAACCATTTATACTAATTAGCTAACTAACTCTAATCAAATACTAAGACATTTAAGTTACGGAAGCAAGTTAAATGCTAAGGAAAAAATAAAAATAGGAGTTCCCATAAACTCCAACAAAAGTCTAACAACTAAACAAATGCAAAAATATTACCTAGAACCTGAAAGTCAATGTACCAAAACTCTAACAATGAACCAAAAGTCTAAACAAGAAGGGTCACAACCCCAAACTACTGTACTAACAACTAACTAAAAAGTCTAAGTCCGAAAAGTGGACATAGACAGAAAGAGAACTTATGGCAGCCCGGAAGAATTGGTTCACCCTTGAATTCGAATAATGAAGCGAGGTCTGTCAATAGCCGTTTGAAAATGCCCTGTACTCAACAAAGAAAGAGCAAGTGCAGTATCAGTACATAACCACAATGTACTGGTAGGATCATGCGGCTATCCCACTAAGTGCAACATTCTCTCCTCGTATGCCCCGGTTCTCCACATTTGTAACATGTACGATCAAAAGATGGCCTGCTGCCCGCCGACGGTGCGGCTCCCTGGCTATCTTGAATCAAATTAGGAGGTGGAATTCCCGAGTAATTACCTGTAGAAGCGGGCATAGCAGACTGAATTGGCTTGGCTACAAGCGTTGGCCTTCCGGACCCCCTAGAGTAAGAACCTTGAAAGTTACCCAAGTTCTTGGCCCTTTTTGCCAATGCCTTAGCCTGACCGTCTCGCCTCACCCCCTCCACTTTCTTCACAAAGTCTGTTACCTCATTAAATCTCCTCCCTGCAGAGGTCATATGAACAGATAATACATGCAACTCAGAGTTTAGTCCCCTAATAAATAAACGGATCATCTCTTTCTCAGTAGTCACCAATTGAGTAGCATATCTAGACAAGGCATGGAACTTAGCCTCATAAGCAGCCACAGACATACCACCTTACTCCAAAGCCATGAACTCATCCTTCTTGCGATCTCTCAAAATTCGAGACACATATTTCTCTAAAAACATAGCATGAAATTGGGTCCAAGAGAGTGGGGATAAGGTTGAAGATCTGCACTTCACATAAGATCTCCACCACTACTTAGCCTCACCTTGAAGTTGAAAAGTCACGAACTCAACCCCATGCTGATGGACAATTTCCAACTTATGAAGCCTCTCATAGCAGTCTAAAATAAACTCATAAGCATCCTCACTCTCAGAACCAAGAAATACATGAGGCTTTAGCTTCAAAAACTTAGTCAACATTTCATGCTCATTACTAGTCATAACAGAACCCAACAAAGGACAGAAGAAAGCATCATTACCTCCAGTTCCACCCACCTTCGGTGCAGTGATAGCAACAGGGGGGTTGACAAGAGTTTGAGTTGCTTGAACAGAGGAAAGCACTCCCAGACCAACCAACCCTTTCAAGAACGACATGATCTGTTGAGCTAACACTGGGTCCAAAAGAGGGATACCTGCAGTCTCAGTCTGCACCTCTTCCTCTTGCCCAACATTCTTCTCATTCTCAACCTCTATGTTCTCATCTACCTCTTCATGATGCGCAGGAGGGGCCTCATTTCTGGGAGCATCTCCAACCGGTGCTCCATCCCTAATAGGTGTTGCCCTTCCTCGGACCCTACCCCTAGCTCTTCCTCTACCCATGCCTCGACTGTGACCTCTTACTATAGATTCCTCAACTGGAGCATTGACGGGAGTTCGGGCCTGACGTCGTTGAATCTAGTGTTAACCATCTACGGACAAAAGAGTGAAGGAGGTTAGATACCAATTTGAATCGCCAGATACCAATTGGAATCAAGTTATAGCACAAAAGGAGACAAGAGAAAACAGAGAGATTTCCTAAAGTCATATAGCCTCTTGAAGATAAGTACATACGTCTCTATACCGTTCCGCAACACTCTACTAGACTCGTCTTGGTACATCGAGATTAACGAACCTAGGCTTTGATACCAACTTTGTCACGACCCAGATCATTGTGATTGGCACCCACACTAACCCTCCGGTGGGAGAACCATTTATACTAATTAGCTAACCAACTCTAATCAAATACTAAGGCATTTAAGTTACGGAGGCAAGTTAAATGCTAAGAAAAGAATAAAATATGAGTTTCCATAAATTCCAACAAAAGTCTAACAACTAAACAATGCGAAAATACTACCTAGAACCTGCAAGTCAATGCACCAAAACTCTAACAATGAACCAAAAGTCTAAACAAGAAGGGTCACAACCCCAAACTAATGTACTAACAACTAACTAAAAAGTCTAAGTCCGAAAAGTGGACATAGACAGAAAGAGAACTCATGGCAGCCCGGAAGAACTGGCTCACCCTTGAATTCGAACAATCACTGATCTTCTAAGCGAGGCTTGTCAATAGCCGCTTGAAGATGCCCTATACTCAACAAAGAAAGAGAAAGTACAGTATCAGTACACATCCACAGTGTACTGGTAGGATCACGCGGTTATCCTACTAAGTGCAACATACATAAGTCAATATAACAATACAATAACATGAATACACCGAACATGTACAATACCATCAACAATTATGAACAACGAACAGTTTCACGATTTCCAAATATCACAGTTATATCAAGTCATTGGTCCTCTTATGTAACTCAAACCCAAATTGTTAGCATACCGGAATGTGGAACCCGATCCAATGATTATGTCGGAACGTGGTAATCGATCCCATAATTATGTCGAAACATGGCAACGGATCCAAGTTAGTGTGTCGGAACGCAACACCCGATCCATTCAACAAGCCACAATCACTATCACAAAGTACATTCTCATAATCATGCAATCAAGTCATGATTCATGGCATTCATCATTCATCTATCCTCATTTACAATTAATGTGATCAATAATGCAACATTCACATACATACATGTATCATAATGAAGCAAGAACAAACATATCTCACACAATCATAGAATCACAACCATCACCTACCTCAAACAAAGCTTGAATCCCCTATGAAACTTGATTCTTCCCTTTTTGAATTTGTTCCGCTTGTTCTTGGTCTACAAACAACTAATATAACACGAGAATCAATAAACAATAGCTAATTACCCGAATTACCAACAATCCTATCAACCCTAGATCAAACCCATGATCTCATATTCCAAATTAGGGTTGTTTCCACCATAGTTTCCAGATCAAAACCCTCCCCCATCGATAATTATCCATTAGATTACGTTCTACGGATCGAAAAATGGATTCAGAGAGTGAAAATCTTACCTTTAGCCTCAAGAATGGTGGAAAACTGTTAAGAAAAGTCATGGGTTCGTTCCTTAGCTCTCAAGTTCAAAAATTGCAGAATAAAACATTTTTGAGATTTATTTCTGACTTTAAGTCGCGTCTGTCCTGCCACAACGGTCTAGTCCCGCTGCAGCGTCCCCGCCCTGGCGGTAGAAATCCCCGCCATAGTGGCTTGCACAGAACAATGAGCAAAAATAATAATTCCAAGACCCCATTTCACAACACACCTTCAACCAATGACACTCAGAAACTACCCGTTCACGCCAAGATCAGTTTCAGGAGTTCTACTCACCCAAATTCAATTCCGTAAAGTGGTACGAGTTCCTTAACATCTTGGCTATCTACTCATGTGATCAAATTCATAATTAGATCATCCAATTGCTACCAGATTTCCCTAGACCTCACTGACTCCGATTTCTTCCAAATCTGGACTAGGTTGGGAAATCCCAAGTTACTACGAAAAAGATTTCCGACCCAAATTTTTTCCCTGTTAGCTTTTCTATAACGACGGAAACCGGTCATTACACTTCATTTTAGGGTTCTCTTGAAAGAAGGTTTTGGACCTCCACTCTTGTATTTTTTCTTTTCTTTGAATAATTTGTATCATTATACTCGACCTTTACTTTGTTAGTTTAGCTTTATCAAAAAAAAAAAAAAAAACTTGATGATCTACCATAATTCACTTGCCTTTTAACTCCTCTTTACTGAATCTAGTGTTAATCAAAATGTCTTTTCTTCTTTCAACCGATAAGGTTAGTTAATGTTAGATGAGATACCAACCTTAGAAATTAATCAAATTAAAGCCTGGGAAGTAAAAATTACCTTTCTCATTTTACTAGTTAATTTTGGAGATTTACAGTGTTATTATAATAAGAACATTTTTTAGCGATACACATTAATAAAGAGTATTAAAATATTTACTGATATTAGTTAATTATTATTAAGGGGCACTTTTACTCCCGTTGTCTAACAATAGTTGTCCACTATTGACTTGGTACACATCTTAAGAAACAATAAATAATTGGATAGTATTACTATATTATCCTTTAACTTTACCTAATTTAATACTTTGAGAAATATGTTAGATGATAAATAATATTTAATAGTAATGATAAAATAGACACAAAAGATAAATTATTTCTTAATCTTATAATTGAACAAATATTGTTGAATAACTATTTTTAGTACGGTGTATATCACTATTATTAAACGTGAGTATATCATTTCTTTATCATTGAGAGTGAAATATACCTAATGCTAGTGGGGCCAGGCCAAGTTACGTCTGAAAACGGAAGTAGGCTTTGAATTCTCCAAATTATTGTCGTGGCTCCTGCATAGCTGTCACAAAATAATTCTTGGTCATGAGATCATTTATTTCTAGTTTACGATAAAGACGTTTGATCATGAAAATTAAATAAAATATTTTTATTTTGTAAAAAGAATAATTTAAAATTAAAGTTGGGTAGAATTGTATTTATTCTTTAATAATAATTGTCTACTATTGATTTAACAATGAAATTAAGAAGCAGTAATTGATATGAGTAATTTTACTAAAGCACTCTTATTAAATCTAAGTCATTTAAACATTGAAAATTGAATAGTATTTAATAACAAGGGTAAAATAGACACAAAATGGTAAATTATTCATTAATTTTATAAACTGCACAAGTAATATTGAACATCCTAAAATAATATAGTTGACAAGTAAAGATGGACGGGGGAGTATTTTAACCATACTTTTTTGTCAAAGAATATCTAGAATTTGAATGTACTTTTTAAAAATATGATTTATACCCTTTAATTTTTTAAAATTAGTAAAATCACCTAACTTAACTAATTTATCTGAAACGTATAATCAAATGCTCGAAAATAGTAATATCTCAAAATAGATAGTCACATAATGTTTATAGAATAGATCTCATCATATACGAGTTATTACATACTATTACAATTTTTTTTTACTATATTCGGAATTCCGAAGTAGTATGAAGATAATGTTGTGTTTGGTTATAATTCTAGAAAATAATATTTAATTGTTTTAATATCCTTTTCCTGAAGAACATAGACTATAATTTAAATGAGTTCATTTTTATAAAAATAATAATTTAGGGTAAGTTAAAAAGTAAAAAGTATATTGAAAGTGGAAACAAGTTCTGAGTGTTTTCCAAATTCTGAAGTTGTATTTGAAAATTTCATGATCAAACGCTGATTTTTAAATAAAATAAAAACACAATTTTAAAAAAAAGTGAATAATTTTTGTGGTCAAACGGATCTTAAATATTATGTTTTTCCATCAAAATATTAATATTGTAAAAGTGTGTGTTATTTTTACATCGTATATTAGAAATAAATAATATTATAGGCATATAAAAAAAACTAAAATTGAAAAACACATTCGCATCGAGTATTTAAATTAGGGAGTTCACTTTTTTTTTTTTAGAAAAAACCAAATATAGATTGATTATGTGGATTATTTTATTGATAAATTAGTACAGAATTTGTTGGTCCAATCTTTTTCTAAAAAATAATAATTTTTTTTATGCGGTACTGAATTTTGTATTGTAGGTATTGAGAATATAATCAAATAATAAAAGTGTGTTCTCTCTAATAGCTTAAGCTTTTAGATGAGATGGTCACACATTTCAATATGATATCAGAGCAGGCAAAAGTCCTGAGATCGAATCTCACCGTCACCCAAATTAAAAAGAATTTCCACGTGCTTGGCCCATGAAAAAAATCAGGCCCGCACGTGAGGGAGCATGTTGAGAATATAATCAAATAATAAAAGTGTGTTCTCTCTAATAGCTTAGTTTTTAGATGAGATGGTCACACACTTCAACATGCAGTGGGCCTTCGTGAGATTAAAAATAAGTTAAAATGTGAGAAAATGCAAACGTAATGAATTAAATCAACCAAAAAGATATGTCAATGCATTCTTTTTTACTTTTTATTTAATCCATTATCTATATAATTTGTAGTGCAATTTTAGAATTTTGTTATCAGTTGACAAAATTTATAGTGAAGCAGTCCAAGCATAAAAAAGAATTATTTTAAAAGAAACCTTGTGATGCCAAATTTTTGTGACTTTTTCTTGGTTTAAGAATATTCCATGTTGATTTGTATATGAATTCAACTGGCATCAGGTGTATTTATGATACATCATTATAATTTAAAAATATTATAATTCGTAACTAATCTTTCAAATTCAAGCAAATTTTTCATTTAAATGTATAACTATATTATTTGATGTATATCACGTCAATTACTAATCTACTTTCTTACTTCTCTTCCTTTCTCTTTCTTAAGTTGCGAAATCAAATCAAATAGTTAGTTCCCTTTCCTTTTCAAATCTCGATTTGAAGGTGAACCTCTCTCAAAATCAAGTAACTTCCGTTTTGTAGTTTTGAGGTTGTATTATTTGAGATAATTTCGTTTTATTTTGTTTGTGTCATTCAATTCCTAAGAGTTGTATTCTAATGTCAAATCAAACTCCAATGAAGAGGTTAACAAGAGTTAGACCAATACAATGGTTATTGTCAAACAGATAAATACAAATAGAAATATAAATTTACTATATACAAATAGAATAGTTATTGTCAATGATACAAATCTGATACCTAAATGCAAATACAATACATTTGATTTTCATTTTTTTAAAAAGAATTGGTTCTTCGATTTTGACGTTTTTGAATTTTCAGAATAAGCAATGCAACACTGGCATTTTAGACTCTGTTTCAAACCGGTCGATTTTAGGAATTTTTATCGCGTAAATTACTCAAATTAATTAATTTGTATTTTTTTTAAAATCTATTTCACCAAACATTACAACTGATACATTATATAGCAAACTCAAATTATAATTACATATTGTACGCATTAAAATCAAAAGACTATATTTTCAGCTATTTTCAATAAACTCAGACACTTTGACCTTTTTGCATTTGTCCATAAAAATTGTTCACCAATATCTTCTGCAGCAAAAGCATCACAGAAAGTCTGAATACCACTAAATCAAAAGACTATATTTTCAGCTATTATAATTTTTATATTATATTAATAAAAGTATTATGATTTTTATGTGAAAAAAACAAAGTTACGTACCTTTAGTGAAAAAAGAGATGGTTAAGGATCATTTGTAAAATTTACCCCTCCCTCTTATTTTATTGAATGAAAGTAGGGTTGTGTATTCGTTTTTCGTTTGATTTTGTACTATTTGATTTGGATTTTTTGGTTTTTAGTTTTGAAAAAGTGTAACTCTATTTGAACTAAAATAAATTTGGTTTGATTTGATTTTTCTCTATTCGGTTTGGATTTTTGGGTTTGGTTATCTGGTTATGTCATTAATCAATAACATAAGCATAGTAATATTTTCAATTAAAAAAAATATTAGGAGAAACAATAATATTAAATCTCTTAAATATATATACTTTCTGATATAAATCACAAGTAAAATTTAAAATACAATACTTATAAGTATATCAATTATAGATGTTCAAACATAAAATATAAACTGTAATCATAATGAAAGGCAATAATTAAAAAATGACAAAAGTGGCTAACTCCAACTTAATTCTAAATATTACTTTAATTTATATGTATAAGAGTTCGTTTTTTTTTTTTAGTTTTCTAAATCCAAAACCAAATCAAAAAATCAAACAAAGTAAATTATTAATTGAAAACCAAACCAAAAAATTAAAAAATCAATTCTAATTAGAATTCGATTTGATTTGATTTGATTTTTTAATTTAATCCAAATAATGCACAACCTTAGTTGAAAGAGTATTATTTGAAGAGGCAATTTCTTCTTTTTGATTATAATTCCTCAAACTTCTTTCAAAAATATTGAATCTTTAGTATATGTTTCACTTGAAGTAATACTTTTGGGTAGCTTTTAAATATATAAAATTTATTTTAATAATATTTAAAAATAAAAAATTATGGAACTGGTCAAAGTTAACAATTTATTTATAAAATATAGCGATAGTTTAAAAATATTATAAAAAAAGAGTAATATGTTGTTTTTATAGCAAATCCTTCCCCTTTCCCCTCTCTCCTTTCGATAAGAAGAAATTCATTTAAATGTATTATGTATCAATTATATTCAATTAAATATAGATGAAAGTTTTGTATTTTATTTCAATTGTATTTGAAAAACAGTATTTTGTATCAATTATATTTGTATTCATACGAATACAATATGCATTCATCCTCTGTGTCAAATATATTAGTATCCAATCAAATAGAGGATGAATACAATTGTATTTATTGTATTTCGAATACAATTGATACAAAATAAATAAAGAATACAATGCAAAATAAATACAAAATACAATTTGTTGTATTTCAAATACAATTGATATAAAATAAAGTATAAATTATAGGAACCATATATTATAAGTACTAAATGACATCCTATCCCTTTTAGTTTTCTATTTACCAAAAATTCCTTAAAAATGATGTTTGCGGGATACATAGCGTTGTGCACGGGATACATTAGGTTTGATACATTCCACATAGCGGGATACATAGTGTTGTGCACGGGATACATTAGGTTTGATACATTCCACATAGCG
>JAJOOE010029895.1:0-10426 GCA_036250405.1 Solanum raphanifolium
TTTATAGTTTTAAAGTTTGAATTTAAATTTTCAAACTTTTAAAGGGTGAAATTTAAACTTTTATAGTTTTAAAGTTTGAATTTAAATTTTCAAACTTTTAAAGTGTGAAATTTAAACTTTTATAGTTTTAAAGTTTGAAATTTAAACTTTTATAGTTTTAAAGTTTGAATTTAAATATTCAAACTTTTAAAGTGTGAAATTTAAACTTTTATACTTTTATACTTTTAAAGTTTGAAAGTTTGTATTTAAAACTTTAATTTTAATAATTTTTTTAAAATTTTTTTTATAACCGTTGGGACCCGGTTTCCGGTCCGGTCCGGTCCCATACCGGTCCGGGACGGGTAACCTCATTTTTTTCTGAAATTACCGGTTCCGGTTCGGTTCCAGCCCGTGGTGCCCGGTTCCGATCCGGCCCGATAGTCCCGTTCCGGTCCCGTTGCCAGCCATAAATTTTATTGTACCATCTATGTCCTTGTCAATGCAATTGACTTGTATTTATAAATAAAAGTTCTTGAGCTTAGTACATAAATACACACTACTAAAAAATCGTGGACCGCTATTTCACTCGTTGCTAACGAAAATTTGTCACTAAGTCGTTGCTAAGTAGGATTAGCAATAAATTTCGTTGTTTAGTAAAAAAAATTATCCGTTGCTAAATCCTCTTTTTTAGTAGTGATACATTTATTAATTTATGTAAAATGACAATATAAAATAGGGTAAATTATGCAATCATAAACTTTACTTATCATCTGTTTAGTCTAATTTATAAATATTACCCAAAATGGTCATTCGATCATATTATTTTCAAAAAAATAGCCACACAACCTTTTTTTTCTTCTTCTGTAGCTTCTTCGTCTTTCTTCGTCGTCTACCTTCTTCCCCTCCTTCTTTTCTTTTTGCTTTCCTTTTTCTTTAAAATTTGATGTCTCACAAATGTGAATTATTTCGAGCGAGTCATATATTAAAAGACTCGAAACATCGAGAGAATTTCATATTTAAAATGTGGGATTGTTTAGAGACGATTTTGAGTTGGTCGGGATTGAATATTCAGTCTATACTTTTTGTATAGTCTGTGTATACTTCATGTATAGTTAAACTATATTCAATATTCATCTTTTTGAGTGTATCATAATGTATAGTCAGCATATAGCTTATGCATACGTAAGCTATATTGTATAGTTAGTGTATACTTTCTATGATTTTTGACTATTTTTTTTATGTAAATATAAACCTGACTATATTTGTTGTAAGCTAATTACTTTATTGTATATATTCAAACTAATTATTTTACACTCGTAATGGATTAAGTTTTTCACAAACTTGTAATAATATAAGTTATATAGAATGAAAATGTAAAACAATTTCACTTATGAATAGCGTACAGAACTTAATCTCTTGTAATTATAACAACCTAAGTCCACATAATTTAAGTTGAGCAACTTTCACATATAACAAATATAAAAATCATATTTATATGTTATAGCTATAGTTTATATAATTGCGCTCCATAGCAAGTTTTATGTTTGCTATGGAGCTTCTGATTTGTATAATTCGCTACAAATATCCAATTTTATACAAATTGTTCAGTTTTGTATAAATTCATTTATACAATATAATTTGTATAATAAGATCTGTATTTGTATAATTATAAGTGTATAGGACTAAAATATGTGTATTTGTATTTGTATATACACTTTTCTTTCGCTTTATACAAACACAAATGCATTTTATACATTTTATACCGAAATGTATAAAATGACTAATTGTATACCGAAAATGGCTAATTGTATATCGAATCAGATGGCAAAAAAAGGAGATGTTTGCTGCGAATTACCATTAAAATAAACTATGGCTATAACATTTAATTTGAATTAATAGTTTGCTATTTCATACAATTTTCCCATTTAAGTTTATGTTGAGATAATTGAAATAAATCTACTTAATCTTTAGAAGCATCTTTTGGACCAGATATTTCTAGTGGCCCAGCTTGCAAAAATGGTCTTACAAGCCCACATCTCTGTTAGTCTGATGAGCAAACCTTCAAAATTAGAAGTTGTTAAACTTAAATACAATTAATACATAATATATTTGAGAGAGAGAATGAGGTATATTGTTTAACTTTCTGTATTTTAATTTTTCTAGATATTTTTATTGTTTAAAAGGTGATAAATCAAGAAAATTTATTGAAGTATTGAAGTATATGTTCTTTAGAAACTGAAGTCATGACTAAGTATAACTTATGAATCTTATGATACAAAAATATAAATTTATTTCTCTTAAGAGAATATTAGTTAAGACTTAGGAGGGATATAAATTAATTAGGGCATAAATTAATGACCATCACAAAGTAGGAAAAGAAATGCAAGTAATCCAAATATGACATGTTTTGGAGGACTAATGACCCATTAATTATCAACTCGATTCATATTAACCTTCCCAATATTAATCATCTAAATGTTGGAGTGATTTTTTTTGTTTTAGATAGGCCAATGAAGAACCTTGTAAAAAAGATGTTATAATATGACCTTAATAAAGAATTGAAATGCTAATTTTGTTGGGTAATTAAATAAATTATTAAAAAAACAATTAAATTTGAAAAGATTTGAACGAATTGAGTCATCATTCATATTTAGTCCATTTTAGTCAAACCTAAGTCCAAGTAATCTTTTTTCTATTCAAATTCAGTTTAACCGGTCCATTTGACTACAAGTGACATCCATAAAGTTGATTAAGCATTGATCGCGCTGATTAACGGAAATTATTTTATAATATAAGATTTTAAAAGGGTACAAATCATAAAGTGAAATCTTTTTTCATGTTTATTTAATTTGTGAAAGATACCAAAAAAATTATTTTGGATTTAGCACTCTAAAGTCTCTTTGAAAAGAATGCATAATTTGGGGTTTTCTTTTCTTCTCAATACAAATTTATCAAGGTACAAATAATTTAATATCAACATAATTACACAAAATTTCGTGTTTGAAGAATATCAAGGCAAGAAATAGTATAGTTATAAGTTAATCATTATACATAATTAAGTACTTAATTTCAAAATGCAATACTTCTTTCGTGCATGTGTTTGGTATGAAGGAGTATGGAGAATAATAATTCCCCCCGTCCCCCAAACCCAACCCCAACCCCACCAAGTACAATAATTTTCTCAAATTAAGATTCGAAAAGATTATGTAAAAGACACTTTTAATTAGCAAAATTATTGATCATGATATGTCATTCAGATCATAATTAAGATGTGTGGTGTATAGAGGGAAATACCCCGAGCCCCACTCCTATGTCAGCTGCACCCCAGTACAACTACAGTAGGTTTGTTGATGGACATGATATATTGAGTAGAGTCAAATCATACACTAAAGGATAAAAAAATGAGTTTTTTCGAGGGGAGCAGAGAATTTCACTCCTTGATTAGGCGGTTAGAGCCTTGATTATGAATAAGCCGTAATATGAATAGTCAGGAGCGAGGAAGTCGTTTGTCGATTGGGGGACTCATCCTCAATGTTGTTTAGGCTCTCCAGTTCAGAGACTACTGGACGTCTCGTAGAGCGACTCTCAACGAGGACGTTGAGACTGTTCAAAAAAAAAGGTGGAGCCAGGGTATCGACACTATAAGAAAATAAGAAATTAATCACATAATTTATTAGTAATTCTTAGCTAATTATGTGTCGCTAAAAATAATTTTAGCTAATCGAATTGTCCTATAATTCGTCGTTAATTTGTAGTTAAATCAGATTAGCATTATATGCTTAACTCAACACTTAACTCTCTCATGGGCTTCTCTCAAGCCCCTCTGGAGTCTCATGACTTCCTCAAAACTCTTGCTAAGAACAACTCATCGATAAAAGACTGACTTTCCTTTTCAACCACCTCTAGTATGAGGGGTAGTCAAATGAATCTGAGAAACGCATGAGTATGAATCAATCTCTATGACTTAGCTCTATTGCACGATTAAGAGTATGAAAGAATGGAAATTTTTTCTTAAATGTTTGTATTCCCTCATTTATAGAATTGGGGCCCTCACAACCATAAATAAGATCCTACTTGACACGGCTTCATAGACACTCTAGGACACTTGGACTCTGTGCTCTGATACCAAGTTTGTCATGATTCGAGCCTACACCCTGGACGTGACCGGCACTCGAGAACCATTGTTGGTCCCCAAGCGAACCCTCATCCTGACTGACTACAAGAGAAAGATTAACTCAAGCATACAAAAACTTAAAACTGAATACAATTCATGAAACTCAACTACAAAGGTTTAACTCAAATGATTTACTTTGAATATAAATAGAATATTCAACTAGCCAACAATAGGCAACTCAAGTCTTTAATACATTTAATAAGATACATGAAACTGACTTCTCAAACTCTAATATGAAGCCTCTAAATGACAAAGATGGAAGTTGGGACAAGACCCACGACGTCCCAACAACTGATATAACTGAAAGTACAAGTGGAACCCTCCGGAAGCAAGGAGACTCACCATAGCTAACTCGAATTCCATGTGGTATCAATGAAGCGTCTGTTGATGATAGTCAAGAATTAAGTAATTTTAGAATGATAGTCAATTTTTCCCCCTTTCAAAATTTAAATTAGAAGTTTTCATGGCTCCATGTAAGTCGGTTTTTCCAAAAGAGAAAATCTAATCAACTAAACAGATTTTTTAAATGTAAGAATCAAATTAAGTGAATTTTCCACTTGATCTATTTAGATTTTATCGTTTTTGCCAATTATAAAATATATCTTCAAGAACACATTAAGGTTAACTATATTACAACATGACGCTATCGAATCACTTGAGAAGGAAACATATATATGTAATCAAGTTGTGATATACCAACATATCTTAATGATAATTAAACAAAACACTCATAAATAACATAATCATTAATAAAACAAGTCATATTAAACATGAAATAAATTCTTAAAATTATCAATAACAATTCAAAGTCATACAATTATTTATATTTAGCACATAAGCAAGTTCTTTCTTGATCCTTTATGGGTCACTGAGGCCCACTGTTCACAGGTACATCGATCTAATTGTATAAAATAACAAACATTTAATTCATATTAAATGCTATAGTTATAGTTTACTTTATTTCCAATTCGCAGCGACTGTTTCACATAATTTGCTATCGAGCGGGATCCACGATTTTGTATAAAGAGGCGAAAGATACATTTGTATAAAGATTTATACAAATCAAAGCAGTTCTTTTCTATCCCCATTTACACCATTTTCTCCTAAAATCTCTCACCCAGATTAGTTTCCTCCCACCCACATTTTTCGAGAATAAAAAGATCGGATTAGCTTTGATTATTTGGAGATGAAAACTTCAAATCCCAGTGGAGACGAAAAAGATACTGGGTGATTCCTTTCCATCTACCTAGGCCTTGGTGGGCAGAGTTATGTGGTATTTGTGTTGGTGGGAGGTATCTGGTAGAAAAACACACACATTAAGCATTGTAAAACGTGTAGTTCTGATTGGAGTTTTAAATCTTGTTATATGATCCAACAAGTACTCTAGTTTCTCTTTTGTACATGATACTTCCAAATGTTGATAGATGTTATGTTTCGTTACATCTTATATGATCCAAACATTACTCTGTTCATTGTTACACATCGACTAAAGAAATCATTGTTCACTGGACTTGTGTTATTTAATATGTATTAGTAAATTGATCCAATTATCATTGATATGTTGATAAAATTGTACGTCTCAAGTATAAAGTCTCTTTCGGATTTCTGAGTTTCGTCAAAGCCTGCATGACATTTTTCATCATCTTTGTATAGCTTTACCGAAAGGAAAAATTATTCCTGAATCTGCTCTGGCAGCTGATGTTGTCACTCTTGGTGATACGTGGCTCAGTTATGCCATTGAGAGGAGGTTAATTGAGCCAATGGACGGTTTAGAAGATCAACATTTGTTTGACTGTTTGAATTAGAAATGGAAGGTAAAAAAACTATCTTTCTTTCTTTTTTATATGAGGAGTAACATTTGCATAATGTTATCTTTCAGGGTGTCAGTAGCAATCCAAATGTTTTTGCCTTTACCTTTTTTTTTCCCCGTTTTTCCTTGTATCATCTTCTAAAAAGATGTTCTTAGCCTTGTTGCAACAAAAATAAACTGTTGAGCTGCTGAAAACTGAACAAGGCTTTGAAATCATAGCATTGATGTCAGTGGTGATGCCTTGTCTCTTAAATCAATGATTGCATGAAAATCCGTTCACTTCAATGCTACGCAAATTGTCCATGTTATACTTAAAGATGGAACCTTCTTAACTATTAGAGATATCTTAGATGAGTTTTACTTTGCATACAAATATCTACGGGTCTCCTATTCTCATGCTAGGCTGTAATATGTGGCAGCAATGTACAAAACTTCAGTCACTATTGTACCTGGAATGATGTAGAAAGAGACTGCAAGAGATAACACACATAAATAAAACACCTATCACTATTGGAAGGTGCGGAACCCTCACTCAATATAGCGGGTCCTGAAACCCAATGCATCATTCTTTAGATCGTAGGGGGAAAGAGTTGTTGCATCTCTGCACCCAAGGGTATGACCTAGAGGTCAATGAAGTTGGTTGATAACCATGAGCTCTCAAGTTCAAATCCCAACAAATATTAGGTGATTTCTTTCCATATGTCCAAGCCTTTGGTGGATAGAGTTATCTAGTACCCCCTTAGAATTGGTCAAGGTGTGTGCAAGCTAGCACAGGGCACCATAGTTATCACAAAAAAAAAAGAAAAAGAAATTGCATCTTGTTGACCGTCACCTGACCTCACACAGGAGGCTCTTTGTTTTGATGCCTTAATTTATTTTATTTAGATGACACATGCCTGCTGCCTATGTATATTTGCGCAGGAGTGACGAAGGGAAATTGGATGCTAGTGGTAGGATATGGACGGCTCCATATAGATGAGGGAAACATAGTGATTAGTGATAGCTTACAAGAAAGGTGAATTTCAAAAATGTAAAATGGCTCCCATAGAGGTAACTCGTCTTTGAATTGAGAGTATCACTTTTAAAAGTGAAACCATGAGGTCTGATGCTTTCCTCTTATGCTCATTGCTTGCAATTTTAAACTAGTCATGTTGTGTTTCCAGCTGTAATCAAATTGATTAACAGTATTTTCTACTGCACTTCTTGGAAACTGTACTGCTGTTCCAGTGACCAAAAGTCTAGTATCAGCTAATTGGCTTATAATATTACAATAATTTCTGTTATCCTTGTTTTCTGCTTTCCTTCTATTTTGTTGTTTCTTTTTCTTTTGTTTTGTGTTTCTTTTTTTCACTTTTGGATAGAAATCAATAGGAACTCCTTGAACAAAACATCCATTGGGAAGTACTTCAATGTGCAGTTCCTGACATTTATGCCATTTCCTTGTTAGCATCTTGTTCTCTTCCAACATTTAACTTTTATGCCATTTTCCTTGTTCGAATATTGTTACCCTATATATTGAATGTTACTCCAATGAAAATTTGACTATTAGAGCATAATATTACTTTTTCCCTATCAGCTACATTGTACGGATTATTCATTTGTCTTGGACATGCTCGTGTTGAATGAGTGTTAAAGTTCACAGGTTCAACGTGTTTGGTTGTTAATGTCTTCTTCTTCTTTGGACTGTTGAGCCTAATGGTACCACCTTTAGACAATCTCCTCCTCCTGCTCCTCCTCTGAATAATGCTTCAAATATGGTGAGTTCATATTTACTAAATTACTTCCTTCGTTCCAATTTATGTGTCAACTTTCACATTTACTACTGAATGGATTTTTACTTGATGTTCTTTTGACAAAGTTTGAGTCTTTACAGTTTACCTTTGATAATTTGAGTGTTATATGCAATGCACTTTCTGAAACCAATTTGAGAGATAGAAAAAAGTATTAGTTATTGAAGCATAGAGTGAATTACACTTAATCCATTAGTTATTGAGACAGACTCTAGAGTCGAATGGGTTCCTGTTGAGCAAGACTAAGACAAAATAATTGAAGTGCAAGTTTAGTGATGTAACTCATGAGGTAGATGTGGAAATGAGGTTTGATACACAAGTCTTCTCCATGTTTCAAGTATCTTGGGTCAATAATACAAGGAGATGGGGAGATTGACAATGATGTTACATGTCGTATTGGATTGAGATGGATGAAATGGAAGCTTGCATTCAATGTCTTATGTGATAAGAATGTGCCATGAAGACTTAAAAAGTATGTTTTATAAAGTGGTCCTTAGATCAACTATGTTGTACGGGTGGAGTGTTGGCTTGTCAATAACTCACACGTCTAGAAGATGGAAGTAGCGGAAATGAGGATGTTGAGATTGATATGTAGGCATAGTAGGAGAGAAATGATTAGGAACGAATCTATTCAGGATAAGCTGGGAGTGATCTCTGTGGTGGACAAGATGAGGGAGACAAGACTGAGATGGTTCGGGCATGTGAAGAAAAGAAGCACAGATGCCCAGTGAGAAGATGTGAGAGGTTGGTTATGGTGGGTATGAGGAAAGGTAGAGGTAGGCGGAAGAAGTATTAGGGAGAGGTGATTAGACTGGATTTGTCACACTTACATCTTACTGAGTATATGACCCGCTGCAACTTACCACTGATGTCTGAGTATATGACTCTAGGTAGGAGGATACCAAGATCGAAGATTAGGGTAGAAGGTTATTAGGTAGAGTTGCCTTATTTCTCTTATCAGTATTATTATTATTTTTATTATTATTATTATTTCTCACTACATTTTGTCCTTCTGACATACCGGTGAATGACTCTCATTTTTCTCCTTGACTCTGGGGTTAATGAGATTCTTTGTGCTATTTAACCCGAAGGAAGTACCGTTCCTCAAACCTTTTAAAGTACTGCTAACCAAACCCAAAAGGTTAATCAGAATTTACTCTTGAGTATACTGAATGGGAAGTCTTTCCTAGCTTACTAATATTTACCCGAAGAAGATATTGAATTAACTGGAACAAAGTAAACAATTAAACTTGTGTAATTTAATTGAGAAAATGTTGGATGATTTCAACCAGTTGCCATCTTGAAATAAACTCGCCAAAGGAATGATCTATGGTGTAATTTGCTGGATGATTAAAAGAGAACTGAAGTTTCTTATAATAATCAGAAAAGAAACCTTCAAAGTATATGTTATCAAAAAAAAAAAAAAAACGTACAAAATATAAATGATGTACTTATATAGTTTGGTGTAATGTGGTGCTCTAACTGTAACTTAATGTAATAATTGAGGAGATCATTATTTTCTTTTGTAGAATGTATAGAATAAAAATAAAAGGACCACAACAAAACGCGTTTGTTATTACCGTTTGGTTTGTTCCGTACCAGGCAGTTTCGAGAATCGACCAGGTGTCGAAATCTCGCACCTCCTTCGTCCTTCATCAAGAAATCATACGATCCTCCATTCAATGGGTACGATTCCAGCTCACCCAAGCCTTATCCTCTAAGAATTTTTGAATTTGAGATTATCCCACATCGATTCAGACCCCTATTTCTTCCCCAATCTTTCCCTATATAAACCCACCCCATTCACTGTTCAAGGGGATGTTTTTTTTTTTTTTTGGGAGCACAAGAATTGAGAGCACCCTCGAAAAGGTTTTGGGAGCTCTTGGTTCGAGTTCAAAGTTTTCTCCCTTCTTGGCTATTTCGAGTTGAAGAAGAGGTGGAACAAGAGGTAATTTGCTGCCTCTACCTTTATTTATGTCCTGCTTGTATGTTCTTAGATTAAGTTCATGTTTTTATGGTTAGTTTTCTTAATTATTCTGCTCCTTAGCATTGTTCGACGAGAATTAATCTGTTCTATGTGAAGTTGCTATATTTCATTAATGTCGGTTATTCATATAGAAATATGAATGTCCTGTTTTATTTTCAGTGTTTCAAATCATTTTCTGTTCTAAGTTTCAATCATGATTTAATATGTTTGAAAAGGTTGGAATGGTCTGTTATTGATTACTTGGTTTTAGAGGGAATGGTCTGTTTTAGGCCTGAAAATAGTCGAAGAACTTTTCATAATCTCCATCTTCTTATCTAATCTTTTATGTGTTTAAACTTTCATTTACAGGCTGTGTGTATTTGAACTTCTGCATTTCAGTAGAGTATTATGATTGTTTCTGGCGTTTATATTCTGTCCATTTCATACATTTAATTCTACTTTGTTTTATTCGTGAAGCATGGAATCTTCTGTCCTAGTGTTTCTCTTTGTGTTTGTGATCCCATAATCTCCTGTGAGTTAAGCTTGGTCCGTTGTTGAGTTTAAGATTGTTTCTTGTGTAGTATAGAATATGAGCTCACATCCCTTTCCCTGCTCGCCTCTCTGGTCTTGCAAGAGTTAAATGCTATTCCGAGTAATTTGCTTTTCTTTGCTATCTTTAGGCTTTCCTTTCAATCTTATGGTTTATT